>SNQJ01S0028296.1:0-15249 GCA_010110895.2 Picea sitchensis
CCTCGCCATGTCCTTCCTCACACATTTCCAACTGCCCATCCGATACGAGACGGGTACTGAACTATTAACCTCTCTTCGTCAGACAACTTCCGTACACATCTCCGACCATATCCATGAATGGAGAAGACGACGAAGGATAATCAAAGCACTCATCCCTGACCAATTATTAGCAGAATGGTTCACGAAATCATTATTACCCAAGATCGCTCGTGATGTTGCCATGGGCGGAGTGGTCACCGAGGAAGAAGCCATCGCCGAAGCTCAGTACTTAGACTTAGTCTATTCACAATCTGGTACTCTGTATGAGTTGATACCAAACTCTACCCATCCCAATAACGATCCATCCAAACCATCGACTGCTTCACATGCGGATGGAGTTATTGGCTCCGTCAAAACTCAATCTACTACTCAGTCTTCTAGAACAATCAAGCAGCCCGTTTCCACGGCCGCCCCTAGTTCGACTGCACCCTCTTCTACCCCCACCCAAACTCAAGTTGCGGATGTGAATGCGGTCCAATCAACCCCTTCACAACAACCTGGGGGCAAGAAGAAAGCGAGAAACAAAACAAAGAAGAACAATAACAATGAACAACCCAAGNTCTTTCCGCTACCCTTCCATGAACTTTGAAGGCCTATCCCTTCGGAGCTTCTCTCAACTTTCGGGTCCCTTCCAGAAACTCCTTGCACGCACTCCTTGCGGAAAATTTTCAAACACGACTAAGTGTTGAAGTCTTCGATCCTGCGCACTCCTGCAGCAGAAATCCTTCTATCCCTTTGCTCAGAATCACAACTCTGAGTCTTCGTCCAGCCTGCGCATGCCTTGCACGGCTTCGGTGCCAAATATGCACTTCTGAGAACTTAGAACAAAAGTTACCTCTATCTGAACCCTTCTGTCAACGCACTCCTTGCGGACGATTCGACTGCACTCCTTGCAGGAATTCTCTGGTTCCAGATAGAGAAACAATTGAAACTAAATCCTTGTTCTCATAGACTTCAATTCAACCATGAATCACATACACAACATGTAAAAGAAAATGCATGACAAAAAGCAAACATTCATGAGTATAATATCAACAATACACAGAGAATAACACAACCATGGAACTGAATCAAAGCCTTCTCTTATTAATTCAATATCTGTACATGGGTGTTCTTCCTACAGTTCTCTGCATGGCTTCTCTTCTGAATGCTCTCAACTATGTTACAATGTACAAAGGAGGGTGTCTATATCCCGTTTCCCTCTCGAGCTCTAAATCTATCAAATCTAAATTAAATATCCTATCTACTTACATTAAATATCTTAAATGCCTCATCTACCTAAGGATGTGAGCTATCCACTCAAGGTCCATTACAATATACAAAGTGCTCTTCATCAAATCAACACATTAATGTTTTGCGCAATAGTTTCAAGGTGCAATTCAAAAAGAAATCGCGCTGGCTTGTCCAGCTGTCTCCCAACTTCACGCTGGCTCGCTTGACGTGGGCGATGCTCCTGCATCACTCTCACTGTTATTGTCGACCATTTCACACTTTATTAGTGATGGTCAGCTCATTAGCTGCATGCTTTTATATTATGTGGATTCTTTGATACAAAGGCCACGCCTTATTAGGTGGTGTACCATTTTCTTGAGGCAATTTTGCATAGCACTGGATAGATTACATGCTATGATATATGGGAGGGAGAACTTCCCATTCGCTTCAGAGTTATTTTGTTTGTTTTTTGATAGGTTTCCATAGACGAGACCTAGTTTTGTCCTTCATCCTCCTAGGTCGATGACCGAGATACAGATGCACATGTGGGGGGAGATGATGCCCAAGAGGGGCATGCCCGATTTTCGAGCTAGGATTTCCAGGGAGGCACTTGATATATTATCCAGTGAGGTAGATCATGTTTTCATGATGGTGTCGTGCCCTTATGCAGGGATGTCTCAAAATCCTATTCATAGTGGATGAGCCACCAGATGATCTAGGTAAGATTTAAATTAATATTGTACTTTCATTTTATTGTCTTACTTAATTTGAATAAATTTTATTCTAGCATGTTCTTTAACGTATTTTATTAAAATTTTGAATGAAATTGTTGACTAATTATTAACTTGTGCTATATTTTGCAGATGTTGAATTTTTTTTTGGGGACATGCCTCCTTCCTCGTCATATGATGCAGATGAGGAGATGGTTGAGGCTGCGGTGGGTTAGGGTTCTCAGCTGCATATACCACCCGATATGTGGCATAGGCCAGATCTCAGATATAGGATGGAGGTGTGTGACAGACTGAGTGTAGTTTTGGTTGGCGTGGGAGTCTGCCTTGTCCAGATGAGGGACATCGGGACTGACCTTGATCTCTTGCAGCTCTGGACGAACTTGTCGCATGATATGACGTCTCTTATGTGCCATATCATTGGAGCTGTTAGGTTAATGGTAGGGATGAGGGATGACACATCGTCCAACACTGATGATGATGAGGGTGGTGATGATGATCATCAGGGTGGTGATCGCGATGCTTATTCTTCAATAGCTCCTCCTAGTCCTCCTCCGGGTGATGGTGATTCTTATTCTTTAGTACCTCCTCGTCGTCCTCCGAGTTTTGATATTGATCAGGGTGCAGGTGATCATGGCGATATTGCAGATCAGGGTGGTGATGTTGCATATTAGGGTGGTGATGTTGCATATTAGGTTGGTGATGTTGATGAGGGTGGTGATTTCACTTCTTCTTCAGTACCTCCTCCTTGTCCTCCTCCTTCACCTCACCCGGATGAGTAGTGTGCATCACCTATTCTTCCACAGCATGCTTCGCCTGAGTGACTACGACTAGATATTTAGTTATAGAAGTTATTTGTATTGTTGACTAGATATGTACATTATAGAAGTCATTTTACTTGTTCACTATATTTATCTTTCCCAGTTCCAAATGCTTCCGATACTTCTATTTAGTATAACATAAACTAATTTTCCCACGATCAAGTTACGAGGATGATATATATATATATATATATATATATAACATTTTTTTTGTTCATGTTGATATACTTAATTTATATGTTGATGTTGATGTACTTAATATATATGTTGGTGTTGATGTTGATGTACTTAATTTATCTGTTTATATTGATGTTGATGTTAGGTCATATTAAATTATATTAATCTTCAACCTTACTTTGTATCACAATTTTACAAACTAGTTTAATTGAAAGTAAGATGTGAGAATTGGTCCATATTTCGAGAATATTGTTTTTGTACATAAGTTCATAATGAACAATTAAAAATAGTTATGCTAAACTCAATTAGCATTTATAAAATATTTGTGATATTTTAACTTCCTCTTAAATGTAATTTGGTCATATTTTTTTTTATTCCCATAATTAATACAAGTCTCAAAATCTCTAATTCAGCATTTTTTTACTATACTATAAGGATGCATGAATATCAAACTTAACCAAGAAAAGAAAATAAGTTATAAAAAAGGGTAAATATATGTCTTATGTTATTAATTAAAGTTTGGGTAAGTTAAAAGTAAATTATATTAATCTTTAACCTTACTTTGTATCACAATTTTACAAATTAGTTTACTTGAAAGTACTATGTGAGAATTTGTCTTCATTTCGAGAATATTTCTTTTGTTCATAATGAATAATGAATAATTAAAAATAGTTATGTTAAGCTCAATTAACATTTATAAAATCTTTGTGATATTTTAACTTCCTCTTAATTTTAATTTGGTCATAATTATTTTTTTATATTTTTATTTTTTACCCGCAAATAAAAAGAGGGGATAAAGGATAAAAAATTGTTATGATATACATGTTTAATTGAATTTTTAATTATATTTTTTATTATTATTATATATTATATGTAATATAAAATTAATATATAACTTGATACATTATATTTTGTTATGTTATAATTAATATATAATATAATATATTATATTATTTATATTATATTTATTTATTTATTATTTATTATATTATTATATTTATAATATAAAATTAATATATTATATTTATTATATTACATCATATATTATGTATTTTATTTTTATGTAATATCTTGAGTATATATTATTATATGGGTTTAGAGAGGGACACATGCATTAGTTATTGAAGAACAATTATGTTTTTCTGAAAAACTCACTTAAGAGGCTCATTTTAGATCTGATTATTCCCCTAATTAGTATGTATGTACTCAAAATTAAAAACCAATACAATATAATACAATATGGTAATGATATTAAATGGTGGGTAACAAAAATACATTTTAAATTTATGATATAAAATATTTGATACTTACAATACAATAATATATTGGTTTTTAAAGTAAAAGTTAAAATTAAAATACTAAAAGTTCAAATATCATCTAGATTTACAATGGAAAAATATTTATATCTTTTACACATAACATTTAATTATATCATCCAATCAAAAAATTAATAATATTTCATATCAAATATTAAATACTAAAAACATTATTTTTTTAATAATCAAATTATTAAATCCACTATAGTTTTGAAAACATAAAAGAAGTAATTAAAGAATAAAACATGTATAATATATCACTCTCCATTTTCATCACCCTGATTATCTTCCTTGATTGGCATGATAACACTATTGTTCTCAAAAATATGTTTTGATATAGGGTCGTGTCTTAATACAAACTACCAATCTCTATCCAACACATCTGGGTAAAAAAACACTTGGTTGTAGTGTTTTGGTTGATACATATCATCCCACTATCACGATCTTCCTTTACATTATTCTGATCAAAGGTGTCCCACCACTTGCACCCATAAATAACACATTGGAAAGAATAGAATTCCACTCGAATGATCTCTTCTATCTTTCCTATGTAACCTAACTTCCGTTGTATGGTGTTTTGATCGCAGTGGCTAGCACGACTAGATTGGTCAAACTCGAATTCCACTCTATAGTCTTGTGTCACATGTCCATCATCGACATCCTCTATGTGAAAATGATGTCCATATGCCCACATAAATGGGAACAAATGCACGTATAAAAAAGTGAACAAATTACAATGTCAATATGTGTCTAATAACTCGACCATTAAAATATAAAATAACATAGATGTATTTACAATTCAAATGTGCATTACAAAGTTAAAAATTATGTACAAAATTATCTTATTACCGATTTGCTGCAACCAATCCCTATGTTTAGTGCATCCTCTTCTTCACATGGATAACGAGCGGATGCACCATATTTCTCTCTGACTTGGTCAACAACCCAACTATTAGTCATATCATTGGCATATTTTCTTTTAAATGATCAGGATAAGGCATGCTTCTACCATTCAACCATCTGAATTCTTTCCTGTCACTTTCCCATTTCCTCCTCTTATGTTCGTACAATGCGAACCATGGTTGTGTTGCCTCTTAATTGTAAAGAATGAATTTATTGATGGCATTAATTCCTAAATTCGTTGATTTATTCATGAAATGGAACCAACATATAGTACATATGAGATCATAATCAAAATATACATTATGAAGTTCAGTGTGAATAGTTACTATGTAGAAATTTGACAAATGATAAGTCACTTACTCTTTATCAAGCGTCTTTTTCCATTCATTTGGAGAATCTTCCCTTCTCTTTTTTCTTCATCCCTTTCGTCATCCCAAATCACTCCACCTAGTGTGTTGTCGATCTGCCTAATGTACTCACTGGCATAATAGAAAGACTCATATGATATGTAACCCTCTTCCATATACCCCTCGGGTTTTTCCCTTTGATGAACAAATCCTTTCAATTTCTCTATGTACCTATCTAAAAAAAATATCCAACGATAGGAGGCCACCCTAACTAATTCAAACTCATATCCTAGGTGAATTAGAAGATGAACCCACAAGTCCATGAAACTCAGAGGTAGTTCCTTCTCAAACATACAAACAATATCAGCTATCTCTTGATGCCACCATGGAATGCTAGCCATATGAATCTCCTTTGATGTGATACAACGTACAAATACATATAATTTAAATATGGAACACCTTAGGTCATGGGGGGAGTCTTGGTTCACACACCCACGCATGAGCAGAGGATAATGACACTACAAAGAAAAGACATACAAATTATTTATGCTTTATCCCATGACATAAAAATAAAATTTACAAATAATAAAAACATAATTTTGACATATGTCGTACATTTAGAAGGTTCAAATGGTCATATGATTTCAACCCCGACAAATGTTCTTGACGCACAGTGAAGCAACATCATAAGGAAGACCCATATAAATAAGCCACCTTCACACCCAATACAACTTTATTTTCCAAATAAATATCTTCTTTCTTCAAAATCCATGGGACATCACCTTATATGAAAAACCAAGAGGGACCAGCCTCTCCTATACCTATTTTTCTTGGCCAATGTTTCTTTCTAGTTTTTCAAGAAATAACATCTCTCCTCATAGCCAATGTGTCACTTTATTTCGGTGATATGTTCCTCCATAAATAAGATGAAACATTTTTAAATATATGCATGGGATATAGTAAGTGGGAAATCTTAAGATGATCCCAATATGGGAGCTCTTAAAATAAAGATTTTATTTTCATCCCAATGGGAAATTTCTCAACATAGGTGTCAAAGAATTATGGATCATCGAACATAGGCTCCCCATTTGAATAGAATTTTTTTTTAATCGCCTTCTCCTTCTCTCTCCCATATGCTCTAAGCCATTTTGTTGGTGTCATTATTGCAGGCCTTTGGGTTCTCTCTGGTTTACCATTCAAAGTGGATGTTGCTCTTCTATAAGGGTGTTCTTCTGGGAGGAATACCCTTGAGCAGTTGTACACTGGATTTCGTATGTGGTTGGACCACCTAGCCTTCCAAGAAGGTCCACAACATTTTCATCCATGATAACCTTTAGTTACAAGACCTGCGAAATTATTGTATACATAGCACGTTAGTGTTTAATAATAAAACGTCAGTCACAACGAATTAAATATGCAAATAAATATTGTTATGTATATAAGAAAATCAATAAACATGTTAATTACGAGAGAAAACTCCTAATCATGGATAATCATGTGCAGTGTAATAAAATATGCCATACAACGTAAAAATCCTCTATGTTGCGATGGGTCTTGATACATCATATACATGTATCTCTTCCCATAATTCATTCAATTCATTTATCAATGGTTGTTGTTAGAGATCCATACTCTTCACTTGTCTTCTACCAGGGACTATAAGAACCAACATAAGATGTTAATTCTTCACGGATAAGCATGGGGGGATACAGTTATTGATCACTACTACATGCCAAACATAATAGTTGGTGTTTTGGAGGGAACATGGGTTCACGCCATCCATTACTATGTTGAGTCGTAGACTTCATACTTCATCCTTGAATATTTCTGGTCATGTATACTCTATATGCTTCATGGATATTGAATCTGTTGGGATTCACATAACTCCCGACTCACTTATGTGTGAGGCATGTCATCCCTTCAACATAGCTAATTCTTTGCAATGAAAGAGCCTTTGAATATTTGGTATTATAGGCATGTGCCTCAATATCTTATGAGGAGGACCATGCAATTTACCAATTTTATTTGATTTATGGTACCTATCATGCCCACATTTTGGACACATCTCTTTGTCTACATATTATCATCTATATAGAATACAATCATTTGGACGTGCATGGTATGATATATACTCAACACACAACATTTTCAACAACTTCTTTTCCTCTTCATAGCTACCGGGAAAAATGTGATCACTAGGAAGAACCTTATCTTTGAATATCCTGCAATCAATGGGAAATAGAAATTTACAAAGTAATTTAACGTTTATAAAAGAAACTATTTCTAATGTTGATTGTGTGACAACATTTCTCAAAATTAATATAAAGACTTGCTGGTCAATTACCTCAATATTTCCAAAAAACATGCATTTAACATGCCAAACTTTTCTTTCACGTTGTATAGTAACATTGTTGTCCCAAGCTAGGTAGACATTGACCAGGCACTAGGTCCAAAGAGAGGGGTGGTGGAAGTATATTTTAGGCTTTCAAAAATGGTATCATTGATATGAGCATCATCCCCTAGCTCATCTTTTTGGAATGCATCTAACAAAATTGTCTCCATGGCATTCATATCTCGTAAGTAATCATCCGTACCAACCTCGTTTTGATTGTCTCCATTACCAACTTCTGAAGAACTACTAGTATTAATCTTGTAGTCATTCCTAATTAGTGAATCTGGACGTAGTTTGAATTGAATAGGTGGTTGATTCAACCATTCTTGTTATGCTTCTTCTCCGATTTTTACTCTCATTACATGCTTCTCTCGGGTTGACATTGTTGTTGGGTGCAACAAAAGATGGTAGGTAGGTCGATCATCATCAGAAGAATCCTAATTTCAAAAATATTGAACATTAGTACATAGATGATATTAGTAAGAACAATGCAATAATTTGTTTGTTCAAATTACATTATACCAAACAGTTATTACCATCGCCGACCAAGGATTGCGGATGGAAGATGGAATGTCATAATTGGTAGGGTGAAGAGGTTGTCCATTTTCATCTACAAACTGCTTGTGGTATGTTTCTTATGATAATACCTTACGATGGTTTTGAACCTGTACTAGAATATTTTATGCATGTGAACTCGATTCTGAATCTAGATCCTGCAAATTTGGATACATTTTTATTCATATTGACATGGATAAAAGAAATTCAATGAGATAATCGAAACATAAGTAAAATAAGTTATACTTACTGGAGATGGAAAGGGAGAAATCCATGATGGACTTTGAGAAATATGGAATGGAAGGGAATTTGAAGAATTGTCCATTTGATCATATAGTAAGGTTTCCTCCCTACATTTCAACAAAATTAACAATAAATTTTCCTGCACATATCTAAAATAAATTTCAAGGACCATACCACAATTTTAAGAATAAGGTGACATAAAACGTAAAATGTATACTTAAGTATTGCAAGTCATGTGAATTCATACTAAAAGATAATTTGAGATGAATATATTATTTAATGTGAAAATAAAAGTTCAAATAACTTTAAAAGAATAATGGTTCACTTGTAAACCACAAACGCACTGGTGTGCATATTAATAATAAGCATGGTGCATTGAAAAATCAACCACACCGTGTTTCTAAATTTTGTTAATAAAAAACAATTATATGTCATCGGTGCATCAAATAATATGGACTCACCGGTGTGTAATGTAGTATGGCCTCATCGGTGCATCTTACATAAGCAGATCGTCATGCTGAAAAAGTACGAGATTTTTTTAAACAATTAAAAAAAGAGAGGGAATCAAATTTCATAGAGGCATTTAAATACTAAAAGCTATTCACTATTTCATTATTTTGGAAAATTTTGCAAGGGAGAGACTTGCAAGAGAGACATACGGAGAAACATTGTGGAGGAGCTAAATACTTTGGAACCACAATATTATTCAAAATATGAGAATTTGGAGGGTATGGTGATTCACTCTAAACCCTTTTCATAAAGTTTTTTTAATATTAAGAAGGTATTCAATATTTTCATTATTTTGCCAAAATTTACAGGATACAGATTTGAAGGAGAGACATACTTTGGAAGAGAAGAAATATTAAAAAAATTGGGATTTGAAGGGTATGGTGCTTCACTCAAAACCCTACATTCAGAAACAATAAAATAAAAAAATTCTCACTTACCTTAAGCCCTTATTTTTATTTTCTTTTGTGAATGCAAAATTTCAAGCTAGGGTTTAACTCCCTCTACCACTTCAGAATTAAGGTTTTTTGTTTTAGGTATTTTAGATCTAATGAGTTTGTTTTTCTATATATAAGTGTTTGGCGTGTGATGCAAAGGGACCACTTATTGATTTGGATCCCAAACGTAGTCGTCCCTCTGCCTTTTTGTTTTTTAAACGGTTTCTGATTTGACGTTTTTTAAAAATACATTTTCCACTTTTCCGGTGTGCCTTTTCAACAGAAACACACCGGTGCATTTATGTATAAGGAACACATCGATTAAACCAGATTAAAAAAAAAAATTAAAAATATGGTGCATAAAAAGAAAATCACGGATGTTCTCATCTAAACAACACAAAAAATGTTACATAATTTTTTAAAATTTTAAAATTTTTCTTCTGATCGGTGTGTAATTTTTCTATTGTATTTTTTCATGAATATTTAATTTTTTTGCTATGTTTTTGTTTTCTACTGTAGTCATTGTGATCTGTCTTCTATATATTGTACTATTGTAATTCACAATATTTTAAAAAAGAAATTAAAGTGTTCGATGAGTTTTGGTATATGGAATGCACCAGTGCGTTTTATGTAATTAACGCATCGATGTTTTGAATATAAAAAGTGCATCGGACACAACGATTTTTTTTTCTCTGAAAATTATGTGATTTATTTATAAAATATATTTAATAATTTATGTATTGAATGGTATAGGTTGTATATTAATAGAAATATGAGTGGGAAGATTTCAAATAAGAAAGTTTTGGTCGACACAATGATGACACATCCAGAAAAACAAAAAAGATAGGTTCTCTGTAAATTATATACAAAATTAATATGGTTGATCTATATGTAAGTTTAACTAATATGTATTGGTTAGTGTGTGTCATGCAGGGCCACAAAATGAGGAAGATTGATAGCATTATTTCTGATCTAAGTACAAAAGAGCGTAAAATCTTGATGGAAAAATTGCAAAGGGATGAATCAGGTGAATGAAAAAATACTATTCAATATGATTTCTTTTTTTGAATTTTCATTAATAATATACTTAGAAATATTTGTTGGAATATTGGTTGTTGTCATTGATGTCAACCCTAGTCATTGGTTTTGGACCGCAAGATTGATGAAGGTATTTGGTCATGAAGGACAATGCACATGCAGATACAACACCCATGGATGGATAGTATACATCATGTTATTTCCAGTGGTAGGTGGCATGTCATGTGGATCCTCATGGTTGAGGAGAAATGAATTTTTGAAGATGACAAAGTGAAATGAAGAAGGAAGTACATGTAGGCCCTGAAGATAATTAAAAAAAAGAATTACAAAATAATAAAGTGTCAAGTCGGTCCTAATGTTAAAAGGAAGTGACATAAATGGTATAAATAAATATCATTATACATTCATTTGATACACAAGTCGAATTTTAGAGGAAACCAGAAGTAAAGAAGGCCGAATTTCAAGGGAGGATGAAGTCTTTTGGTGATGTGTTCTAAGGTATGTTATTTATAGGTCATCTTACCATTTTCACTATATATTCTTTTCTAGAATGATTCCAATTGTGAAATTGCTATGGTATTGAGAGTACATATCAAGGTACCTGTGGTAAAAGTTTCATCTCTTGATTCTCTATAATTATGGAGATACACTTTGTGGAAGATAGGGTTTTTGACTAGTCCTGAAGCTAGTCATAAACATGTGTTACGGGTAAAATAGTCATAAATTCTTCATAGAGAATCCAAATGAAGTGGGACCAATTTCATTGGAAATAGTATGTATTGTAGTTTCTTGTGTGCGATTTTCAGAATCTTATGTTAAATATTGAGTGTGGGGCATTCTGTACAAGTTCGCTCCCTTGAATAAACTAGAATTGAACAAGGTTTACCATTCTCTCTATAACTTCTTTTTGGGGAGGATTCAAGGAGTGAAACTTGGAGAATTTTTAGAGAATACATTGAGTAATATTATCTACAGGATATGAGTATTCCAAGAATTGAAGAATTGTAGAAATTGAAGAAGTCTCATGAAGACATTATCAGGTTCTATTTGATGGTTGGTTGATGGTGATGATTTAATGTAAAGTTTTATTATCTCTCATATATTATTGGGTGGAAGTAAGGGGAAAGGATGGAGAGTTCAACTCTCTCTTGATATTGGAGGATTGTATCTTCCTCTTGGAGGTGTATCCCTTCCTTTACATTTGGAAGCTGTAGCTACCTTTGGAATTCATTACTTGCCTTGAACAATAACTATTGATTATTTATCATATATTGTGCATGGTGTATTGTGGTGTATTGGTGTAACTCTTATACTATTATTCATTGCTAATTGGATATAATTGAATGGTGTAAGTATAATTTGAAAAGGTTTTTAAATTGTACTTGATATTGATTCACCCCCCTCTCAGTATCAACAATTGGTTTCAGAGCGGGTTACCTTCAGTACAGTTTAACCACTGGATGGAAGATCCTAAGAAGAAATGGAAGATAAAATTCCAAATGGGATTCCACCATTTTATGGAAGAAATTTTGAATACTAGAGTAATAGAATGGAATATTACTTGAAAGATCTTGGGGTAGATGTTTGGTTCTCAGTTTCTTCAGGATACAATGCTGTGAAGAAACCAAAGACTGCAACTCAGAAGGAAGAAAAAAGGAACAACAAATTGGGAATAGATACCATCCTGGATGGATTGACACATTTAGTGAAATCTAAGGTGGGATCATGTGCATCATCAAAATATATTTGGGACAAGATACAAGACCTTTATGTAAGGGAAGAAGCAAAAGAAGAAGAAGAAGTTGAAGCAAATTACAACATCTCAGATTTCAAAGAAGCAAATAGAGGTCAGTTATTTTTCTTTAATTGTGAAGGAGTAGGACATGTTGAATTTGAATGTCCTCATCCAAGGATTGAAAGAGATGACACTGAAGAAGAAAAGTCCAATGAAGAAGAAAATCATGAAGCATAAATTATTCAACAAGAAGATGAGAATCTTAAAAAATTGAAGCATGTTGAGATTGAAAATAGCAAGCTCAAAGACATGCATAGAAAAATAAGAAGTGAATTGGGTAGTTGTTAAAAGACAGTTGTAAGCTTGAAGAAACAATTAGGAGACTTTGAGAAACTAAGATAAGAAAACATTTCCTTGAAAATTCTACTCGAAGAAGAAATAAGAATAGGAGAAGTAAGGAATGTCCAAATGATGAAGAAAGAAGAAGATTGTGAGAATATTGAACAAGAAGTTGTCTCATTGAGGAAGAGCTTAAGAAACTCTCAAGTGCCAAAATAATTAACACATATTGGATGCATGGGTGAAAATTCATACAAAGAAGATGCAAATAACAACAAGAAGGTTGAAGAAAGAGCTACACAGACAGTTGATGAGAAGTGGACCAGGGTACCAGAAAGAAGGAATGATTACAAAAGAGATGATTATCCAAGAAGACCTCCTACCTTCAGGAATCAAAGAAGCTTCAATCAGTATGAAGGAAACTACATAAGAGTAGATCATGAACCCAGATGGACTACATCACAAAGAAGGCCACTTACTCCAAGGTATCAAAACTTCTTTCTTGGTCATTGTTATACTTGCAAAAATTTTGGACATAAGGCAATTAATTGCAAAATCAATTAAAGGAACAAATACGCAAGAAACATGAATGGTGTAAATAGAAGATATGGAAATAATCATGGATTTGTCAACATAATTTATAATTCATTTTCCCCATTGATGGACAAAAATATTGTATGCTACAAATGTAATTATCTTGGTCACAAAGAACGAGATTCCAGATATATGAATGAAGATGTCCCTATGCCAACCACAATATGGAGAAGGAAAGAGATTCCAAACAATGAATATTGTCGAATAACATTAACCGCTGAAGAATGTAAAGAAGAAGATAAATCGTACATAGACAGTGGATGTTCTTCACACATGACCGGTGATCAAGACAAATTCATCAACTTGAAGAGAAAGGGTGGAAATGTTGCATTTGAAGATGAATCATCTTCCAAAATACTTGGAGAAGGCGTAGTAGAGATTGGAAGAAAGAATGTAAAAGAAAAGAATGTCCTATTGGTTGAAGACTTCAAGCATAATATACTTAGTGTTAGTAAAATGTGTGATCAAAGTTACACTCTTACATTTGACTCCCGAAAATGTAAAATCGGAGAAAATAACTCAAGAAGATTGGTTGCAACTGCAACAAGAAGACCAAACAACATATACATCTTAGACATGAAGAAGAGAGAGAAGACAGAAGCCATAGAAAATGATTCCAAGGAAGAAAAAGTCCCAAAGACCAAAAATAAGGATGAAGTATTATTGAGTGCCACATGTTCAAGGGGAGAAACCCCAAAGAAGAGAGTTACCTTTTGTCATTAAACTCAGGGAGAGAATCCCTACTCTTTGCCATTAATATCAAAGGGGGAGATAAATTGGGATAATTATGATAGGGGGAGCATGAGTGTTGTCATCAATGATAAAGGGGGAGATTTTTGGAATATTGGTTGTTGTCATTGATGTCAACCATAGTCATTGGTTTTGGACCACAAGATTGATGAAGGTATTTGGCCATGAAGGATAATGCACATGCAAATACGACACCCATGGATGGATAATATACATCATGTTGTTTCCGGTGGTAGGTGGCACGTCACATGGATTCTCATGGTTGAGGAGAAATGAATTTTTGAAGATGACAAAGTGAATTGAAGAAGGAAGTACATGTAGGCCCTGAAGATAATTAAAGAAAAGAATTACAAAATAAGAAAGTGTCAGGTCGGCCCTAATGTTAAAAGGAAGTGACATAAATGGTATAAATAAATATCATTATATATTCATTTGATACACAAGTCAAATTTCATAGCAAATCAGAAGTAAAGAAGGCTGGATTTCAAGGGAGGATGAAGTCTTTTGGTGATGTGTTCTAAGGTATGTTATTTATAGGTCATCTTACCATTTTCCTTATAACTTTTTTTTTCTAAAACGATTAAGATGGTGAAATTGCTATGGTATTGATAATACATATCAAGGTACTTGTGGTAAAATTTTCAGCTCCCGATTCTCTATAATTATGGAGATACACTTTGTGGAATATAGGGTTTTTGACCAGTCCTGAAGCTAGTCATAAATAACTGTTCCAGATAAAAAAGTCATAACTTATTCATAGAGAATCCAAATGAAGTGGGACCAATTTCATTGGAAAGAGTACGAACTTTAGTTTCTTTTGTGCGATTTTCAAAATCTGATGTTAAATATTGAGCGCGGGGCATTCTGTACAAGTTCGGTCTCCTAAATAAACTTGAATTGAACAAGGTCTACCATTCTCTCTATAACTTCGTTTTGGGGAGGATTCATGGAGTGAAAATTGGAGAAGTTTCAGAGAATACATTCAGTGATATTATCTATAGGATCTGAGTATTCCAAGAATTGAAGAAGTCTCAGGAAGCATTATCAGGTTCTATGTGATGGTTGGTTGATGGTGATGATTTAATGTAAAGTTTTATTATCTCTCATATATTCTTG
>SNQJ01S0028296.1:15982-34393 GCA_010110895.2 Picea sitchensis
CCCCCCTCAAGATACAATGTATGTAAAAAAGAAGAACTACAGTTGCTAGGAAACTATGTCCTTCACTCCAAGACGAGTTCGCAGAGAATGGAAATTTTTCTCAGTGAATGACTTGGTGAAGATGTATGCCATTTGTTCTACTGAAGGAAAGAATTTTAGGTTGATGATCCCCTCATGTACTAAGTCTCAGATGTAGCACATGTGGATCTCGATGTGCTTCATCCGCTGCCTCTGAATTGGATCTCTATAGAACTTCAGAGTGTTATGGTTGTCACACCAGATGATGATCGACCGATGAAACTGAATTCCCAACTCAGTGAGAAAATGTTATAGCCACATAGCTTGAATTGTTATGTTAACTACCCCTCTGTACTCTTCCTCGGTTGAAGAAAGAGCAATAACAACCTACTTCTTGCTCGACCAACAGATAGGCCCGGAACCAAGAATAAGTGAGTAACCAGATGTGGAATTGTGATCTGTGTTATCGCCATCCCAGTCAGAATTAGTGAGCCTGATGATATCTAATGTAGATTCTATTTCATAATGAATCCCAAAGGTGATGGTTCCATGTATGTATCTAAGGATACACTTTGCAACCTTCCAATGCAGCTCATGTGACTCTTGCATGAACCTGGAAAATGTGCCAACTGCATAGGAGAGATTTGGTCTGGAGTGTGTGAGATACAACAATATCCCCACTAGTTGTTTGTATAGTGTGTTGTAAACTAGTGCAGTGTCCCTGCCATCCTCAAGTTTGACTCTTGATAGGAAAGGAGTCGGAGCAGACTTGTAGTCTGTCATTTGAAATCTCTCAAGGAGATCTCATGCAGACTTGGCCTAAGATAGTTTGATTCATGATGCATCCTGATTGATCTTGATTCCAAGGAATAAGTGTAGTGGACCCATGTCCATCATCAATAACATGTCATGTAAAATCCTCTTGACTGCAACAATCGTTGAAGTCAAGCAATCAGTGATCAACAAATCATCAACATACATAACTAAGAGTAGAAGTGAATCAATCATCCTGAGCATGTAGACATTCGGGTCTGATTTACAATGTACAAAGTTCTGTGAAAGCAGGTAGGAGTCCATCTTGGAATACCATGCCCTCAGAGCCTGCCTGAGGCCATAAAGATATTTCTTCAGTAGACATACTAAAGAGGAATCATGCATAAATCCCCAGGGTTTCTCCATATATATCTCCTTAGAGATATCACCATGAAGAAATGCATTCTTCCTGTCCATATGATGTACTTCCCATACCTTGGCCGCCGCAATGGCAAGTACCAAATGTATGGAATCAAAATTCACTACTGGAGTGAAGGTCTCATCATAGTCAATGCCATGCACCTGCTAAAAGCCTTTGGAAACAAGCCTGGTTTTATATCTGCTAATCTATCCATATTCTACGCTCTTAGTCCTCTAGACCCATCTGCACCTGACAAGTTTCCTTATAGAAGGAAGGGGAACCGGATCCCAAGTCTAGTTCTTAAGGAGGGAGTTGTACTCCTCTTGCATGGTGGATTCCCAAAAGGCATTTCTAGCAGCCTTGCCATAAAACTGTGGATCTGAAGACTAAACCAAGAAAATATACCTGGAGGGAAATGGTTTAGTGGCAGTGAGTGTAGTAGGAGGCTCATCGAAATAAGATCGAGTCCTCCTAGTATCAGTTGGATCACCAACAAGATCCCCTCCATCCTGAAGAATAGTATGGGCCCACTTGGGCCTCTGCTCTGTCTTTGCATCTGCATCTGGATGCACTGAATCTACAACTGACTTTACTGACTCTGTATCAGAATCCTTTAAAGAATATTTGGCATGTGCATGCTCATCATCTCAGACAGGTGGAAGAATGAAGGTGTCTGCATGTGGCTGCTAAGGTACATGCAAGACACTTTCCTCGAATTGGAAACTTCACTCAATGATGATTCGGTCTGAGGAAAGATCAATAAGTTTGTATCCCTTCACACCATCAGGGTATCCAACAAAGATACACTCTGTTCTCTGTGGATAAAGTGCCTTTCTATTTTCAGAGGGAATCTGGGCCCATGCACGTGAACCAAAAATAAGAAAGCGGATCACTTCTGGTTTGAGGCCGCTCCAAGCCTCATAGGGGGTCTTATCCTTGAAAAATCTATGGGGGGATCTATTTTGGATGTATTTTACATAATTAAGTTCTTCGGCCCATAGTCTTTGTGGTAGTGACTTTTCATGTAGTATGCAAAATGCCATCTCTTTTAGAGATCTATTTTTCCGCTCAACAATAATGTTTTGTTGTGGAGTATAGGGAAATGTGTGATGGAACTGAATCCTTGCCTCATGAAAACTATTTTGAATCTCATGATTGGCATACTCTCCCCCATTATTAGTTTAGAGGATTTTTATTTTCTTTCCAGACTGTGTCTCAACAAGATATTTGAAATCTTTGAGGTGTTGAAAGACCTCAGATTTTTTCTTGAGAAAGTAAATACATGTGAAACATGAGAAATCATCAACAAAAATGAGAACATACCTCGCTTTGTTGATTCATGGATGTGTAAAAGGATCCATGAGGTCACTATGGATCAGATCTAAAGGAGAGGAAGCTCTCTGAGTCTTTCCTTTGTTGAATTTCTCTTGATGGTGTTTTCCAAGAACACATCCCTCACAGATTCCTTTGGAGAAATGGATGTCTGGTAGACCATCAACCAATATTTTATTTCTAATTTGTTTCATATATCTAAAATTCAAATGCCTGAAACTTTCGTGCCATATCCTACTACTTTCATCAGCATGGGTAAGAAGTAAAGCATAATCTGGTTCAATAAATTTAGAAAATGTATATAATCTAGATTGATGATTTACCTCACCGGTAGAAAAATTGGAATTGGTTTGCATGTCATAGATGTCCACTTAATTAGGTGTGAATATGACTTTCTTTCCAGTTCCAGAATTATTCATTTGATACATGAAGAGAAGATTGACGAAAAGTTTGGGAACCTGCAACACATTCTCGAAGCTTTTGTTGGTGAGTTCAATCCTTCCTTTGTCGATGACCTCGAATGGAAAGTTGTCCCCCATCATAAAAAGAGGAACTTTGCATGCATCCAATGAATAATAGACTGCTTTTGTGGCATCCATGTGATGTGATTCTCCCGAATCTACGATCCAAGCATCGGGAGAGGAGTTGATGGCAATCAAGGCATGGCTAGAATTGTATTTCTTGGGATTCTAATCTTATGGCTTCTTCTTCTTAGCACCCTTAAGGATTCGATATCCAAGGTTATTTTTATGAAGTATTTGATTCATTATATATATATTTTTATGCATGCATGCATATTCTAGATGGAATCCTTTATGGAAATATGTGCATTTCTCCCCTTTTCTTCTCTTTCCACCTTTGGATCCGGAAGCATCGGTGAAGGGTTTTGAGTACCCTTCCTTCTTTGGAATTGCATGAGATTTCCTTTTGTATTTATATTTATATTTCTACTATTGATGGCTTCCATATTGAACATTAAGTGCATGCACCTTTGGGCCTTAGATTTTTCCCATGTTGATGAGCTTGGTTTTCTCTTGTGTCGGGGATTCAATAAATTCCTCAAGATAAGGCATCTTCCAGGTTTCTCCAGAGGAGAATTTGAATGAATGGAATGCGGATACAAACATGGAGAATTCAGGACCAAGTTTGGAGAGAATGGTGAAAACCATTTGTTTCTCCTTATATTTATCAACCCCACAAGCTTTGAGTTGCGATAGTAAATCCTTGTATTTTGTATAGAAATCTTGGCGATTGTCGAAGATTTTTGGATCCAATGTGAGAAATTACACCTCAAGCATGTGTCCCCTCATATCATCATGTTTTCCAAAGATCCCTTCCAAGTTTTTCCAGGCTTCATTGGGGGTTTTACATGAAGATATGAGAAAAAGGAAATCGGGAGAGATGAGACTACAAATTGTTCTGAATGCTTCATCCATTTGATTTAGATACTTGGATTTTTGTATGGATGATGTTGGTTCTATATCTGTATTCAAGGTTAACCTATACAATCCTCTGGTTCATATATGCATCATTATTCTCTCCTTCCATGCAAAGTAATTGTAAGGTTTAAGAATGAATTCTTTTGGGAATTCCATTTTTCCGATGTATTCAATCTTTGGTACCTGCAAAAAATAATTTGGTGTATATTTTCTTAGTATTATGTCAACTATGATACCATGTAAATGTGTTGAACATGCAAAAAGTATATCTAGCTAGAAAATACCACACACATTTTCAAAGAGAAATTGAGAAAGAAGAAGCAAGAGAGAAAAAATGGAAGAATTCTCATTAACCGTAATGAATAATGAATAATTTACACATGATATACTCTGTATAACTCAACCAATGCACATTGGAGGAGAATCCAATGTGCCATAGTGTTGGTATAGAGTGATATGGACACAGACCAACAATTATGAGAGTAAACTGCCACCTAGTTTAGTCTCTCAGGCAGTTATGAGAGTGAACTGCAACCTAGCTGAGTTAACTAGTCTACCACTCTTCAGTTAACTGACAGAAACAAAGTCAAGTGAGGAGGAGATTGGGAATCATGGGTAATGTGCTAGTCTAGTGATGATACCAATGCTAATGTGCATTAGCTGGTGATGATCCCAATGTTGCATGGTGACAAAACCAATGCAACATCTAGACTCCACTCAACTAGTCAAACTAAAGTGAAAACTAAAGAGAATATTCTCCCTAGAGGAATATTCTTCCTAAAATATAAGAGACTGGATAATGACTAATAAATAAGGAAAAACCTTAGGAAAAATAAATCCTAGGTGTGTGTGAATTAACTCCAATAACTTTACTTCCCACATTTTATAATTAATAAAAACAAAAATAATATTGTATATTAAATCTATGATTTATTATGGGGTATAAAACTCACAGGAAACAAAGTATGGAACTGAGCCAATAGATGAATTGTTGAAACAAGGCATGAGATTTGATTTTGAACATATGTGTATGATTCATGAGTCACTTCTTTCTTTGGAGGTAGGTCACTTTTCAACTTACATTCATGTATATTGTTTATTTCAATTTTCATTATTCTCACCAATGTAGATAGACTCATTACAATTTATTTTTAGGTTTGTAGATGTAACTTCAAGAAGAACAAAACAATTGAGACAATCAACCAAAAATTCAGCAAAATAACCCAAGGAATGGAAGTAGCTCGAGCACTAACAACAGCTCCAGTGAAGAATGATGACCAATATATTTGGATATCAATGCAAGATGCAATTGTATTATTTTGAAATAATTTTCTGTGAAAATTAGACATTTTTGTTTAATGTAATGGACATAGTGTCCGAATTGAAAGATAAAGGATTACCAATAAATGTTTGATTTTGTATGACAACAACCCTCTTATTCATATAATAAAATATGTTTTAATTTACTCTATTGTGTTTTCCAATGTCGTTGTGAAATGTTACATCGTTGATTAAATACATGGATGACTAAATATTATAATGAAGAGATGCAAAATCTGATGATATAACAAATTAATCCAAACATCATATCCAAATTCATTAATCAAAATATAAGATATATGTAATTTTTTTTTATAAATAATAGAATTAAAAAATAACAATAATTGCACTATGACATGTCGATGTTTCTCACTGTATTTCAATTATTAATCTCATCGACATGTTTAATATTAAAACTCACCAATGCATTTCATATTAAATTCACACCAGTGCTTTTATGTAATCAATTAGCACTAGTTTCAATATTAATTTAATACCGAAAAATTATATTAAAAATTTGGTCATTGGTGCATTAATCTTATATGAAGCACTGATGCGTATGTGTTTTTGATATGAACTGGCGCTATTGTGTTATTGTTAAGCATCGGGGCTTGTTTGTTACTGAAAAGCATTGGTTCTTTTCATCTTTAATGCACCGGGGCATTTTTTCATGTAATGCACCGGTGCATATTATTTGATACAACATCGATGCCTTCTTATTAATAATGCACTGATGAGTTCTATGCAGAAATCCCCTGTGCTTAATTATTTTTAACTCTCCCGATGCCTTTTGATGGTAATTCCGCGATGCTTAAACAAAAAATGCCCCGATTCTTATACGACAAACACCTCGATGCTTAAATATTTTACTTCCCTGGTGATTTCATATTTTACGGCCCTGGTGCTTGAAGTTAAGTGTACAGTATCGGTGTTGTATGTGTATGTATGCACCAGTGCTTGTGCCTTATACAAATGCACCAATTTGTAAACATCTTCTAACACCTCTGGACACCTATATATTTTTATTTATAATCATCTTCCATTATAGTATCCACAAAAACATCCGCTATTGATAACAAATGTTGTATCAGAGGTTTTTTTTATAATTTTTTCCAATTTTTTACACTATAAACCTCTGTTATAACCTTTGCTAAAAGGTCTTTTCCTTGTAGTGCCTTGAATTCAACAAGATTTTTTTACTAGAATGTGATGCTTGAGGGAAAGGAATTGGGGTTGTCCTCATGCAAAATGGTCAGCCTTTGGATTTCGCCAACAAACAATTTTCCGAGCACCATTTGGGCCAATCCACTTATGAAAAGGAAATGTTGGCTATTCTACATGTTGTGGATCTCTGACGTCCTTATCTCTTGGGGAAATGCTTCCAAATTAAAATTGATCATCAAAGCCTCAAGTATTTTTTGGAACAATGAATTTCTTCCCTAGAGCAACAAAAATGGGTAACCAATTTGTTTGGATATGATTATGAGATATTATACAAAAAAAGAAAAGAAAATGTGGTGGTTGATGCCCTTTCAAGGAAATATGAAGAAGATAGGTCCCTTTTTTACCTCTCATTCATTATCGCAGATTGGCTTCAGAAGGTTCAACGGGAATGGTTGCAAGACCCCAAACTTTCCAGACTCATCCAAACACTGTAGGAGGATCCTCAATATTCTCCAAGGTACTCATGGAACCATGACGAACTTCATTATAAAGGTTGCATATACTTAAGAAAATAATCAAACCTTAAATCCACCATGATCTCTGAGTTTCATGCTTCACCTACAACTGGGCATTCCAGTTTTACCAAAACCTATGAAAGGGTCAAATGTTTCTTTTTCTGTGATGGTATGAAATAGGACATCTAGACCTTTTTGGATAAATGTGATACATGTCAATGCAGTAAGGGTGAGACAGTCAAATCTCGAGCTCACACACTCCAACCACTTCTAATTAGACCTACTATTTGGACAAATATTTCTATGGATTTAATTGTTGGTTTACCTAAATTAGGAAATAAGTTAGTCATCATGGTAGTAGTGGATCATCTTTCCAAATATCCTCATTTCTATACTCTTCAACACATATTCACAACATCCACTGTGGCTCAAATGTTTATGGATACTATCTTCAAACTCCAGGGCATGCGTCATTCTATTATTTTTTACCGTGATCCAACTTTTACCAGCACTTTCTGACAAGAATTTATCATACTCCAAGGAACCCAATTGTATCTCAACAAAACATATCATCCTTGGACTAATGAACAAACTAAAGCGGTCAACAAGTGTTTGGAAACCTATTTGAGGTTTTTTGTGTCCAACAGATAAAATTAGTGGTTGCATTGATTATCCCTCATTGAATGGTGGTACAACACATCTTACCATACCACCACTTCCATGACTCCCTTCGAAGCATTCTATGGAAAAAAACCACCCTTAGTTCTATCATACATTCTCAGTATCTCCAAGGTTCAACAGGTGGATCAAACTCTTACATTCTGCATGTCTATTCTACGTACTCTCAAAGAAAATTTGGTCATGGATCATAATCACATGAAACCACAAGAATATCAAGGCCATTATGAACGTTAATTTGCTGAAGGGGACCAGGTGTTTCTTCATATGAAACCTTATAAGAAGACTTCGCTCGAATCTCGACACTGTCAGAAACTCACCCCCAAATTTTATGGTCCTTATCGTATTCTCAAGAGAGGGGGGGAAATGGCATACGAGTTACAGTTTCCCAGACACTCTAAGCTCCATCCTATTTTTCATGTTTACTTCTTAAAGAAAGTGCTCGAAACTAGGTGACAGACTCAAACCAGTCTACTTGAGTTGGATGAATAAGGTTCCATTTGGTTGCAACCATAAGTAGTCTTCGACTAGCGCAAACGTCATCTTTGCTAGTGCACCATCAAGGAAGTTTTAGTTCAGTGGAAGGAAACACATCCAGAAGATGCCACCTGGGAGCCAGATACCATTCTACACCAATTTCCTCATCTAAATCCTTGAGGATAAGGTTATTTTTAAGGGGGAGGGTATGTCAGGTACCTAATCTCCCTAACCCCTCACATAGGTACAATAATATATTTTCCATGTAATAAAGGATGATATTAATAAATAAGGCCTAGTTAATAAGGTGAACACGTCAAATGTAAGAAGACATAATAGAAGATTCTACTTCTAGAAATATCTTCCTCTAGATTGTTTTTTGGTAGATAGATTTAGTATAAATAAGAGTCAGGGAATGAGAAGTCTATGTCTTGAGAATTATTGTAATAGAGTTTTTCTCTGCTGGAGGTTTCCCCCTCAAAGAGGTAAGTGAACATTGCTCCCATTTCAATAAAGGTATCATTTTGGTGTTCTATTCTCTATATTATGTTGTTCCATTGGTAATTTATGTGATATTCATGTTTCTGCTGAATATAACATAACCATGTGGATAACAAGTTTTCTTTATTTTTTGAACCTTTTGGTTAGTGGAATTAATATACACATAAAAATTATACCTAGACACTATGTTAGGATATACATCAGAGTTAGTATCAGTCTTATCCACTATATCATAGCTAATCTCAACAATCTAAGTGCAATGAATGATTTTATATTGTGTGGATGATTGCACATAAGAAGAAATTCCAGTAGTGTTATTCTGAAAGAAAGAATCATAACTGTAATTTCCTAGAATTGAATGATTGAAAATTATGGGCTCATTTGAATCATTTAAATCCATTTCCACTTGTTTCATATACCATTCTATGTAAACCCTAATTTGTGTGGGTTTTCCATTCTAAGGTAGCCATAAGTGTGACCAATCAGTAGCGAAATATCCATTCAACATAGAAAACAAATCCCTACTTAAAATTAAACCATATGTATTTGGGATATCAAGCACTATGATTTCAATAGTCTGGTGCACCTTTGGATTGGGTGATAACCTTACCAAAACATTCTTCAATTCCCCAATGACCTTGACTCTTGAATTGTCTAACTAGATGATTTGAATGTCATAATTTTCAGGTTTAGCACTGATTTTCTCACAAAATTTAAGTGGCATCACATTGGACGATGCTCCTGAATCAACCATACAATTACACACATTCTTGTTAAAAATTTCAAAGGTCAATAATAAAGGAGGCATATTGGATTTTGACCTTTGGCCATTTAGAGATGCATTGATAGTTGACTATTTCTTTGGTGTTGTCTTTTCAATGGTCTGACCAGCTTTACACTTTCCTTTACTTCCCCCCACATTAGCTTCTTTAGTGTTTCTTGGAGCAGTACTTTGAATATTTTTAATGAAATTGTCTTGGATCTGAAGTAATTTCATAAGCTCAAAAAGGGAAATATTTTCCTTTGTTATTTTGAAATCTTCCAAGAAATCATAATCTAGTTTAGATGGAGGTGTTGAATGAGCAATTAGTTTGTCATTAGAGGGTTTCTTATGTGTATGGGATGTTGTTTTGGTAGGTTCAGAAGTTGAAGGAGAATTTTAGGATAGATTCTTACTTGCACCCCTGGCGGTTAATGCATTTTGGGACATATGTATTCCTTTACATCTTCCTTTTCCTCTTCTCCTAGACAAAAATAAATATCCCAAAAAGAATTGCCTCTTTTTCATTAGGTCCATAATCCTCTTAGGAATGATCTTGTTTTTCTTATTATCCCTCTTCTTCTTCCTTAGATTCAACAAGGGTATCACTTTCCTAGGCCTTGAAGGTTTGTATAAAATATTCTACATTTATTCCTTCTGAAGGAGGGGTTATCTTAGCAGTAGGGGGAGTGCTCTTTTTGGGTGGAAATATGAAAAATTTCTTGGGGTTTGAAGAGCCTTCTCCACAATTATTTTTCATATCTATTATTTCATTGGAGAGTTTATTCAAAATTATCTGGAGTGATTCCATATCTGTGGAGTCTAGATCTTTCTTATCATCAGGGGGCTTGGTCACTGTGGCCTTGGTTTTGTTACCAGTTTTATCTTTTGAAGTTTCAAATCTAGGGTTACCTTTCAGAATGAGCATATACTTTTCAAATTTAATGGATTATTTAAAGGTATCTTCCAAATTATTCTTCTCAACCCTTTTAACAAACATAACCATTGAAACAGGGAGGGACGAGGTATAAAATTCAATTGAAACATCTTCAATATGTTTCGAAGCATGGGGGATTTTATTTACCAAGGTGAGAAACCTTTGATTGAAGTATTTAACATTTTCTTTAGATTCCATTTTAATCCTTCAAAGGTCAAGCACTAAATTTTTTTTGGTTTTTTCTTCACCAAAAATTTCAATGAANAAAGAAAAGTACCAGGTTGAAGCTTTGTTTTCAAACATGTAAGGAAAGATTTTGTAGACAACTTCTTCTTGTTCTACATTCATCAATATGATAGTAACCATAATTTTTTTAATATGGTATTCAATAGAGTCTTTCTTATCAAGATAAATTTGGGTAAAAACTTCTCGAGATGTTTAGGCATGTCATGTACCACCCCAGGTACTACAACAAAATTGAGAAAAAACCAAGGTTGGTTTGTTTTTTTGGTTAATATTAACTCATTCCATTGGTTGAGGGTTTATAGGTATTCCCCCTTCTCTGTATCCTTCAGGCTCATCTTTGGGTTCATCTCTTGCTTGTCTGGGTGGAGATTCAGGAGGAATGGGAGGTCGACCACCCCCAACAAGTATTTAATTATCTAGGTTGAAATATATGGGTTCTGAGACTCCTTGTAAGACTTGCAATAGGTGATACCTAGGTTCCCCAATGTTTAGGTTTCCTTTGTGGGTTAGGGAAATATCAAGAGAGGTTTATTCCCACATGGGGATCCTATGTCCTTCGAGTAATGAAAATTCAATAGGGGGTTGGATAGTTTTCCTAAACCATTGGTGAGTTAGCACACGTTCATGGGTTTATTTTACTATTCTGTCAAGTTATACATTGGAGATTATTTGAGATGTTGGAGATATAGGTTCAAATAGAGTAAAACCTTGTTGAGTGGTGGCCTGAGTAGGAGTATTCATAGAGTACGATAGCGGATGGAAAACTTGTTCAACGTTGGTTCAATGAGAATCAATTTGTTGAGTAGTATTTATCAGAGGGAGTGAATGCTTAGGATCTTGTAATTTTTTAGTAGCCATTTAGTTCGATGACCCTCCTTCTAGCACCATTTTTATTGATGAGTCCAAATGGCCTATCAAGAAGTTAAGGGAGAA
The DNA here is from genome assembly GCA_010110895.2 of Picea sitchensis. Classification (NCBI taxonomy): domain Eukaryota; kingdom Viridiplantae; phylum Streptophyta; class Pinopsida; order Pinales; family Pinaceae; genus Picea; species Picea sitchensis. Next base: position 27,477 of record SNQJ01S0028296.1, read on the forward strand.
CACCAGATGGTAGGTCCTAATTAGACCTACTCTCATTTGGTATAGCATTTTCAACCAGTGTGTGGACTTGGTTTCCACTCTAAAAGGTTATCTAATATGAATATGAGGACATAATGTTCTCAAATGAATTAAAATATTAAATTAAATAGAACTAACCCTATCTAAAATTATTATAAATGCATCCTATATCAATCTAACCTATCATGATCAGGAGAAAACTAATGAAATGAGCATAGTGAAAAATATTATTACCTTCAAAAGAATGAGTTCACATATACAAGTGATGGATTAACATAATAGTGAAATAGGAATAACAACAATAAATTTCTTATCATACCTATGACATTGTTGTTTCACTCACAAGGACATTCATGATGGTATAAATATCAAGAACATAGTAAAGAAGAAATTCATATGAATATTCTCAATACATTCACACAATGGACATATGCACAAAGAAAAATATCATATATACATATCTGGATCATAAATCTCCATGGATATCTCTTTCTCTATTCATTCATGCAATACAAATATTGTCTCGATATACAACAAATTAAAAGCCTTTTTTCATTAATAGTTCCCTCTTTTATAAAACAAGAGGGATTGTTTACATTTTGTAACTTCCATGTTGTTAGAGTACAGTTCAGACTCATCTTTTCATATTCTACATTTGAATTGATACAAGTGAGAATGGAAAAAATAAGAAGGATCGATTACAAAATTGAGATAATCATGATATATTTTTAAATCCCATTTGATCTTTGTATTATTTATATAGTGCATAGTATTCCATAATATTTTCCATCTTACATAACTTCATTTTCTCAAGGTCTAGTTCACCATCACATATTTTGGTTGTGACTTCTAATTTTAGGTCCTCCTCGGTCTTCTTGATGAAAATTTTGGAAAATGTGATTAGATTTGTTGGCTTCATCAAATAGTCATTTAAGACCTCTTTATTATCTCCTTTAAGGTTCTCAATAAACTTATGTCTTTCTTCCCTCTTTTCCTCTACTACTTCTATTCTTAGTTCACCTAGTTCCATGATTAATGTTGGGCATGATTTCCATTCTGAATTCCTATAGGATCTCATCAGAGGCATTCAAGAACCTCTTGGATGCATTTTTCAATGTATTCTAAATACTTCAGATGTCTTCTAGCATGGGATTCCATCTAACAAACAAGACTTGATATTTTGTTTTTTGTCTATTGGTATAGAATGGAAGGGTATTTGGTGGGTTCTTTTACACACTTTGCTAATCCACAATTATATCAAAGGCATCTTGATCCTTTTGATATTTATCTCTTATATCCTCCATCTGGTATTGAATCCTTGTATGATTATATATGTTCCTTTGGATGTCATTCAATATGTGGAAACACTTATTTTTCTTTGATTTTAGCTCTTCATTAATAGTTGTGGATTTTTCCTTTAGCGATTCTATGACAATATCTCATGTTTTACTTTCTTCTATGGTCTTCTCAAGTCTTTTCTTTTCTTGTTCCACCAAATGAATTTTATGTTCCAGTTGTTCAATGAACTTGTTGGCTTCTATGTGTTCCGTTTGCAAGGTGTTCAACTCCTGTGAGTAATTGATTTTTAGCTATTCTATCTCTTTAGAATGTGCCATATTGAGGGAATGTAGATATTATTTATGTATATTCTCAGCTATGTGGAATTTATTCTCAAATTTTCCATTCATTTCATCCTTTTGGATTTATAAAACCTTTTCCACTTCCTCTTTGTGGAGATTCTCTACAATTCTAGCCACTTTTTCAAATTTAGTAGTGATGTTGTCTCTTTGTGTACTTAGTTTTTTCTCCATTTCAGTAGTTTTGGTCTATGTTGTGTTTAATGGAGAAACCAAATCATACACATACATTTCATTTTCTCTTGCAAATGCATGAAAAACAAAGACAGTCTGGATGGACTTGTTTTTGGGGTATGGCCCTGCTCTCCATTCAATAGTTCTTTTAGTTGATTCTTGGTTGAGATATGTGTCCCCTCTTTTCCTTCTTCTTGACCTTTTCTCTATTCCTTTGGTTTTTTCCCTGTTGTAATATTCTCCCACTGCCACTACAACCTCATCCAATTTTATCACATGTGAGGAGAAGAAAAAATTACCTGGTATGGCCTTTAGAGGAGTACATTCTTGAGGAGGTATGTGAATTATCCCTATGCTTCTGCAGCTAGCCTTTGTCTCTCCTCTGATTTCTTTTTCTTTAGTGCATATTATTGAGCCTTTGCTTCCTTTTCTTCCTCTCATTAGCAATCCTCTTCAATTCAACTTATTTTTTCTTCTTCTTGTCCAATTTGGATCTCTTATTATCTTCATATTTTCTCCTTCCTTTGGCTTCCTCTTGGCTCTTTTTCTTTTCCTTTTCTACCTATCCCATTTTATTTGATATTCCTCTTCTGATTTCAATGCCTTCTGATGTCTCTATTCTGTATTTCGTTTTTCTTCTTGTTCCTTTTCTTTTAGTTTTTCCAGGTCCTTCTCTAGAAGCAATGTGAATTGTTCCTGAGTTATTTTCCTATTTTATTCTTCCTCCATCAGAAGCTTTTCTTTGGCCACATCATTTGGAAAGCTGTGTAGAACTTATTTGAAAATTAATACCCCCTTGAAGAGATCCTATGCATAGTTTACTACATGGATTACAAGGTGATTAAGGAAAAAAACTCTTACATGACTGAGTGATAGGTCTTTTGGGTCATGCCCTCTAGGTTCTCTTGTACACAAGCATATCTCTTTTAGGGATTGAAGTTATTTCCTAGCATGAAATCCATTTAATAATGTGTACCTTCCTATGTTTATAGGGAAGTGGGTCAGAGTTTCTTACTACTACCTGAAAGGAAAGAGGTTATGCTAGTTTCTATTGTTTGGTAAGCAGTCTCCTGAATCAACATCCTATAGGGGACATATTTAGTTAGGATATGTGGGGCTTTAGAGTTCCCATATACTCCTATATATGTATAATACTTTACCATACACTATTCATCAATTTATTTCAAGGTGGTCATGGATTCCTTTGTATTTTATAGGGTGTATACCCAACAATAATGGTGTGCAGGGGAGCAAGGAAGTAGCTACAAATGTCATAAATGTAACTTTTGTAATTCAAATCTCACAATTGAGAACAATATACATGGATAGGGGGTTGAATAGAGTCCCAGTTCCATAAAAAAGTAAGAAAGTGTATTCCAAAACATATGGCATCTACCATGTATGCAGACATGTAGAAGCTAGGTTTTTTCATACCTAAGGATTCTTGTACTTTCTAGAAGATTTTATAGACCATCATATCTTCCCATTTGAAGAGTTCCCCATTCTTGACTAATTTATATGCCATCGACATCCATTCCATTTGAAAGTGGGTGCTATTCTCCTCACCATATAATCTTCATATCATGGTATTCAACATTTGTATGGTTTCTTGAGTTCTTGGGAAAGGATCAATCGTTCCCCTGGATTGACCTTTCTTTCTTCATCACACCAACAATATTCCATCATATCTCCAAAATACTTGTTTCCCTTGTTGAATTTCCTTAGAAATGACTCATTTAGTGTAACCATAGGTCATGGGAAGTGGTATCAGAGTCTTATGTCATTCGGCCTTAAGGAGGCTATCTATATTTTTGCTTTTCTTATGATTGTAGATTTATCTTTCTCAAGGTGTGCTAGGAACCATATTGTTATGTCATTTTAGGGGAAAAATATTGAGTGAGTAGCTATGAGGTGAATGAAAAATTTATGAATGTTCTGGTAGACTTCCAAATTTTCGTCCTCAAGAGGGAAATATCCCATGTTGAAGATTCTATAAATTTAATCATATGAGGGTGAATAATTACTCACCCCATTGTGATAATTGGTATTTGTTTCTAGGATATCATCTGAATTGACTATGGGTACTAGTATATTCTCCACAAGGTTCTTTCATCTCTTGTTTTGTGGAAGAGACATAGTGTTTTTCTGACTTTCTGCAATAAAGGAAAACCCACATAAGTTTACCATCTTATTAAAATAATACGAATAAAGAAAAACAATTTTCCTAGATACATGTTGCTCAGGGATTCTGAAGAGGTATAAGGTTATCTTGAAATCGGTGTATGCACAACAAAATTTTTATAAGTTTGTGGAATATGGATGAGCCGTTATTTAGGGTAAAAGGATTTTATTTATTCATAATTATCCCCAAACCTTATGTAATTAATGCTTACTGGAAGATAGTTTGTGTCTTGGTGAAGGAATCCACGCTATTAATGTTTTTAATAGGTACATGTCACTTGATATTCATGTACCATATGTATAGCGATCGAGAGATTAAACATGAAAATTTTCCCCAATAGTGTTATTGAAAGGAGTTTCCATCAGAGAGGAGAATGTACATGGTTAGTCTTCATTTAGATGGGAAGGTATTAATGGAATATTCTCCTTTTGCATTGGGAAATTCACCAGGGAACAAATGATATAAATCATGCCAAGATTGTTCATTCTATGTTGTTCATCAATGCATTATCAGAAAGGGTGCTCATTGGAGAGGAGATTTATGCTAAAGATCTGACTCCAATAGAAGGCCTCCATATGGTGATATCAGAGAGAATTGCCATTGGAGAGGGAGGGTTATTTTTTCTCTATGTTTCGTTCAAGAGGTATCGACAAAGAATATTCCATACTCAAAAAATTGTGTCTACATGGAGAGAGTGTTACCCGTGGGGAGGTTAAGGCATTTGGATAAGGCTGGGACACATAGCCAATTATTCTCTGGAACATAATGTTAGCAGTTAAATGTGGGACCCACTTCTATACATATATTCTTTACTATGTATAATAGTTATTTGGGATCAATAACGGTTTGACACATAGAATCAGGTAAGTGTTCTATAGCGTAGTGAATTACATGCATTGGAATAGGTCAATCAGAGAGACTCCATCAGAGTCGTTAGCATACAGGAATGTATGAATTTATGAGGAAGAGGACTCTTATAGAACATTTTTCGACAATGTTTTTGAAAGTGTCCATAAAAAAGGAGACCGAGGTTACATGGTGTCTCACTCCAAGGAGTAGCGTTCTGATAGAAAACAATCTGATAGCCATCGGAAAAGGTTACATGACATGAGATTTGTGTTTGGGATTTAAAAGGACTTGCAGATTAATTATGGAGAGAGTAAATTAACAAATGTAGGGTGAAAATTCACCAAAAACTTTAAGTGTCATAAGTGTCCCTGAGATAGGTTTAGGGATGCATAGGAAAAATCTTAGTTTCTTGTATTATTAGAAAATCAAGTTAGTACTGATTACATCCCTTGCAATATTTTGATAGGGGAGTACCCACTGAAATCCTCTAAAGTAGATAATTTTAGTGTGTGGTTTTAGGGGCACAACAAATGGATGAAAATAAAGTATAAATACAAAAATCCATGAAGTAATTGCAAAATTCCTTGTCTTCCATGATCTTCCAGGTTCTAGATGAGAGACCCCCTAAAGGAGATATCAAAATGCAAGGAAAACATGAAAATAAGGGCAGTATTCAAGTTGAACAACTTGTCGATAATAAGAATTTTTCTAGTGGATTTAAATCTAATAGTGGATTTAATTATGATGGGGGTCCTAAAATCATCCTTCCCAAGATTGAATTAATTAATTTTGATGGAGAAGAGGTATTTACCTAGGTGAAACAAATAGAGAAATATTTTTAACAACATAATGTTATGGATGATAATAAAAGGATTCACATAGAAACCTTGAACTTTGAGATAAAAGAATACCAATTGTACAAATGGGTAGTAAAAGGAAGTCCCTTCTTTATCATTGTACTTGGGGTTTATTTACAAGAGACTTAGAATCACAATATGTGAAAGTGTGGGAATGGGACTTACGTGATATTGAATATTATAATTCAAAATTCTAGGTCTTTGCCACAAGGGTGCATGACATAAGTGACCAAAATTTGTTGTAATATTACATGGGTGGATTAAAACAAAACATTAAACATGAGATTTTCTTAAGACATCCTATAAATATTATGGAAGCTATGTAAATTCCTCATCATATTCAAGCTAAAAATAAGGCTACACACAAGCCTACCATTGGAGCATATATAGGAAGCATAGATTGTTTTGGGGTTCATAAGACAAGCATACCTCAACCGACAAGTTTGACACCTCAACAAATGGATGAAAGAAGAGAAAAATGACTATGTTTCAATTGTGATAGCAAGTATAGTAAGGGGCATAAATGCAATGAGAAGAAATTATTCTACATAGATTGTGAAGAGGAAGAAGATCATGAATTGGAATTGCCACAAGATACATACCTAGAATTAACTACTCCAATAATATATTGTCATGCATTGGCCGACGTCAGTACTCCACAAACCCTCAAGATACAATGATACATCAAGAAGAAAAACGTAACAATATTGATTGATTCTAGTAGTACTCATAATTTCATCAATTACAAATTAGAAAAATATCTCAATTTATTTGTATATTCTACAGTAGAGTTTCAAGTAACGATTGCAGATGGAGTTACCATAAATTGTTTTGAGAAATTCCATAGTATTAAGCTCAACATGGGGGAGTATTTTCTGGATAGCCCCATGATTTTCTTCCAAATGGGGGGTGTTGATGTTGTATTAAGGGTCCAATGGTTATAATCACTGGGAACAATGTAACAACCCTGGTTAAATAGATGCATAGGGATTATTAAGTAAAATTAATTAGATAATTAATTGTCCTAATATGGTTTTAGTTAAACAATGATTAGTATTAATAATATTAATTATTAATTAATTAATTAATTAATTGTTTATAACTATTGATTGATTGATTAATTAATTAATTGACTACATAACACATTCAATGATTTGGGTAATAAATTAAGGGGCTTAATAACTTTAATTTAATCCTTAT
>SNQJ01S0028296.1:40817-76392 GCA_010110895.2 Picea sitchensis
GAGAGAGAGAGAGAGAGAGAGAGAGTTGATAAAACCATCAAGCATGTGACAATTGCAATAATGCCAAAGGAATTAACCCAAGAGAGCATTAATTGGGCACATATGGTTGACGACTATATGCTCTTTCACCATAGGAATCCATTGACATGTATTTTCTCCTCTATTTAAAAATCAAGGAACATGAGCATTAGTTTTTCTCTCAACATATATATCCTTCAACTAGGATTCCCAACTATTCATTAATCAATCTTGTAGATGTTGATACATTTCAATCATTTTTACATATGAGAATATATCACAAATGTGAAAACAACGGTAGAAGTCTTTGCTATCTTGCTACACCAATCAAGGAAAGGTGAGCACAATTCCAAGCAAGAGACAAGTGATAATAAACTAAAGTACATTGATAAGTTAAACTCCCAATGAAAGAATGTATGGGGAAATTCATGTATAGAAAAGAGGTGGAATCCAAAACTGAAAGAATGTGGTTAGTAGGCATTTAATTATTTATTGAGCCATTCAATGATCATTTCCATCCAACCAAACAAGACACGGTCGAAGAAGAAAATTCCAAGGTGAACTTTGTCAATTGGACAACCAATACAAGATATTAAACGTGGAGTGTATCTTTCCCAAGAAAGGGATGCCCTCCCACAGGGTTTTTTATGACTCGTAACATCTCTATGAATTTGCAGGGATTGTAAATGGATTAATTATGATTAAAAATTCCCCAAAACCCATCAAAATCAAATAAACCAATTTAGAAACCTCCTACAGAATTGCAATGGATCTAAGGTTGTATTCATTGATCTCTGCTCCTGTAAATGCATCCCACTTTGGTAGTAATAGAGCTACTATACTCTCTATTAGAAAAGGAAAACCAATAATGAAGTAAATCCACAAGTTTGATTACATATCCCTCCCATTTACGCTCCCACTATTCATTGGAAACCATTTATATCAAGGAGAATCTCTAGTATATTGACACTTAAACAAGTTAACACAAAAAAAAAATAACACATAGAGAAAACATTGCACATAGATACATTTTTTACCCTAAAATTCAATAGTTTCTTAGTCTATTTTGACAATCTCTAGTTACAGTACAGTGCATGGATCCTATCCATTAAACATTTTCTTCTCTTGGACAGAAAAAAACACCCCCTATGAGAGTCTAATTACAAGTAGATATAGGTCAGTTAGGGTAATGATAAGTGAAGGACTAGATCCTCTCACTGAGAGGGGGGGGGTGAATCAGTGATAGTACAATTTTATCAATTTTTATTTTAATGCAATCAATATTTTAACACAGTATTTTATCGTGGAACCCAATTGGGAAAACCACAAACACTTTTCTATTAACTACAAAATTCTATTTTACAAGTTACAGAGAAGGAATATGTTCTTCCTATTAAATCAAAACCCATTGATCAGGATGCACCCACAACCCTATTCACTAGCTCCAACTGGTAGGAGGTTACAACCCCCTATTTAGTCAACTACAACTGACAAGGAAGCACCTACTCCCCTGTAGGCTCCAACCTGCCCTTGCACCTCCCAACCACCCTTAATTTAATCAATATAGAAATAGGATATGCACTCCAATAATGATCTTCTATGTTAAACAATCGATTGCATAACTGCCACTCTATCTCCTTCTGTTTTTTATCTTCAATTAGACATTGACAGACACACTTTATAATTCACATCTCAGTATATTTATAAGACTTTAAACTTTTCAACACAACTCTTCATAAACAACATGTATGTTCATTACATAACCCTTGTTTTAAGTAAAACAATCATTAACATGAATTTTCATAACCACGCATCATTTTAAAAATCATCTAACCTGTTTTTCATAAATCGATCACATGTATGGATCGATTTCTTTTTAACTCAATTCCATATCTCTGAAAATATTGCAGAAACTAATTTATGCAGAGGCACTTCCTTCAACCCATTTACATGTGACCACAGGCACAGAACCACAGACTTATTATTTAAGAAATGTCTCTTCTTTCTCCCTTTTTATTTTAGCCCCCATATGTCCAGTGTTGGGACTATGTTCTTCGATACTTCATCCTTCAGAACTTCAGGCCTTTTCAACCATTCAAATCTCTTCAGATTCCACCGAAACAGATCGGACGATCAACATTCTTTCTTCTGTTAGTCGGACTATCCTGGCTTGTCTAGAGGTTTCGAGCAAATCGACGATCATGAATTAATATACAGGTGAGTGAACAGTTCATGTTTATTTTTGGAGTTCAGGGCTTTGGCAGTTCAGATAATCCCTGCTCCAATTTCCTTCGAAGTGATCACCTGCCGAAAAAGTCATAAAGCGGTGAAGACCTTTTGCTGTCAGATGACACTTCCACTTACGCTATCCTTCCACTGTACTTGATCAACGATCAAGAATGCTCATGAAGTTTTCTTTATATCAAACGACTCATGTCCACTTCGGGACTTTGGTGTTCGAGACTTCAAGTGTTTGTTGGTGATGAAACTCCCGAAGTGAAAAAATCTCAAAGTGACATAACTTACCAACGTCACTTGTTGATGTGTGTTGGCACAGGGGTAGACCCAGGGTTCAACACTACAACAACGCACCAACAAAACCCTAACTATCGACCCTTTCGGCAACACCTGCAAAGTAGATGAAGTCTCACCCGAGGTAGAGGCAGGGGTGGTTGCAGGACTTAGGTGTCTGCAACCTTAGCTAGGACACAGATCTATGATTGTAATACTTAACAAAGAACTTAGCACCAAAAGTTCATCAATATTTAACCACTATCTACTCCGCAGATAACATAAAGCATCGCATCATTCATTCAGATCTGATGTATCTAAGCACTTATCATAGAGACGTAGGTTAGATCTAATAGATTCAGGCACTAGAACATTCATATAAGTCAGATATAACATCTATATACATCATTAGCATAAAGCATAAACATATCTATCTATCTATATCAAAGCACTTAGCAAGTAAAGACATAAACACATCAATACATTGCACAAAGTAGAGCAACACAACATATACGTGGTTCACCCCCACCCTGGGGTTACATCCACCAACTCTTCTTCTTTATTATCTTCTTCAATAGGTTACATGCACAGAGCCTCAAAACCCTACTCCGCATAGGACATGATATCTGTGTAGCTCGCTAGATCTTCCTTCCCTGAGTAGATCTAAGAACGCAACCTTCCACGGCCTATTACAATGACTTGCACTTAGGTCTAAAAGTCTCACAGAGTATGCTCAGAGCACTTACAATCCTTCAATCACATAGATATAGCACTTAGCCATTTGTAACTGCCCTTTTCTTACATTGCCTAGACATCTATTTATACTTTACAAAATAGGCCTAAACATGGGTAAACCCATGGGCCAACATCCCATACTCGTTACATAATCCCAAATCCCAAAAAGGACCCAAAAAGGGGCTGAGATCCCGCCATCTCTGCTTCGTCTTGTGCTCCTCCTTCGATAGGCTGTCAAAGTCCCAAAATAGGTCAAACTTGGCCAAGGATCTCCCAAAACATGGTCAAGGGCCAACAGGCCCCCAACACTCACATGTGACTCGTCTCGAGTCACTCTGATCTGGGTAGTTCTTCTTTGAAAGCCTCGAGCTTCGCTCAAGTTACTTCGACTTGTTTTTGTGCCACAACCTCTTGTGCAGCGAACTCTTCGATGACTACCTGGTTCACAGGTCCCTCCAGACGTTTTTCACAGGTCCCTCCAGGCGTTGTTCTGCTCCTCGGCCTTTGACCTCTGTGAAAAATTGGTAAGCCTTATCTTGTACAAGTTGGAGCCTCTGAGTTACTTCCATAACTCTACTCTGGATAGTGTAGATATGCTGCTAGGTGGTGCATTTCTCTTGGGATTGCTTCATTATTTCCATAGCTGACAGCGGATTCAATTGCGCTTGTATCGTTTTGGCTTGATACTTCGCCTCTTGGAGCTACGACTCTAGTGCCTTTAGTTCTGGATTCTTAGTGAGCTGCTCATAGGTCTAGGAACTGCGATCAATAAGTTTCTTACATTCCATAGCAAGGTATTTTATTCTCTCAACTATGCTTCGAGCAATTGCTTCTTTTTGATCCCTTACATCCTGTGGAGTCTTGGGCACTGCGTGGAGCTCTAATTCTTCTAGAGCTCTAATTATTCTATGCATTGTTGTAGCTGCTGGATAACTTCTGTGAGCTTCTCTACTTGTTGCATGATTCGATCCTCTGCCTTTATTTCTAATACTGTCACAGAGAGAAGTGATCTGCTGACCGCTTCTTTCACTTCAAGTTTCTCCGCAAGCAACTGTTCTTTTCCTTGTTGTATCTGTGATTTTTCTTCATCGAAATTTTCTTGGACATAAATCTTTTCATGTTCTGCTACTCGACGATGTTCTACAAGTACTCCTTGAACTTTTGCCAAAGCCTGGGTGGCTTGTTCTGTTTCCTCTTGTGCTCGTCAAAGGAAAGCTTCAAATGTGTCATCTAGTCAGTGGAGTTGGGCCATATCATCTCCCAACTCTGGTTCTCCCAATGGCAGAGGCACATAGGAGACTGTGCGGCTGGACTGAAGATCTTGTTGTACCCCTCAGAGTTTGAATTCAATCCTATCATACATTTCTTCCTGCTTCTCTCCTTGTTTCTCTGCTATCTCCAGTGAAGCATCATTTAGGGCTTCTATGATGAATTCAAAGTCATCGGAGGTGAGGATAGTCTACATATTGGTCATGGTTTTTGGGGGGAAACCTTCCTCTTCTTCAAGGGGTCAACCTTGTCTCTAGGCGGTGTTACTTTGTTGGGCCTTTCTTTAGCTTCTAATTCATCATCACCCCCTTGGTCAGGTGACACTGACAGAGTCTTTCCTGAGGTGCTTCTTAAGTTTTGTACCTCCTCGGTTTTCTTCTGTCTGATGGTTCTGGGTGTATTCTGTTATTTACGAGTGTCCTCTAGGATGTCAATATCAGATATCTCTGGAGGGTTGGCGAGGATAAGGAGGTCAGTGGACCATTCCTTGGTGATCTCCTCAAGGTCTTCTTCTGTGAGTTTATAATATGACTGGAGCTACTTTTGATGTTCATCTACTCGCACTATAATGTAGATGAAGTGTCGTTCTACGTTGAACTTCATCAGGGGTCGGAACCTCTGTAAGGTGTTTGTGGTCATGCGAGGCTCAACCTCTATGGTTCACTTTAGCTGGAGGTAGTATATATGAATCATAGCATTTGACTACCATTGTTTGGTCATATTAGTTGAATACCAAAGGGTAGCAAACTTCGCGGCAAGCGGTTCAAATGATTCGATGTCTAGGAAGGTCGCTCCTTCCGACATCTCCCAGGAAACAAATGCAATGAGGACCAGGAGCAAGCTGAAATGAAATTCATAACCCTGATCCTGTGCTTCTCGGCAATCTAGTTCCAACTGGTTAACTAGGTACCTCACCCAGTTCGTATGTAGGCCTTCCGCGCACTTCCCTGCGAGGTCAATGACAAAGCTGGTGACCTGCATAGGTTGGTTATTCCTTACTAATTTTCTAGATATCAATTGACATGCTAGGTTCACTGTGCCATTCTGGATGGAAGCTACCTTGTATCCTCTTATTCCCTTCTCAACGTCTCCATATGTATCCTTGATATTCTGTGAGAGTGCGCGATCTGCGGCTTTTCGTGGATAAAATTCCTAGGGGTCGGGTCCTTGCCTACTCAGTCATGTGATCCTGTGGATCAACGTTGGGTCAACTATAATGTAGAAATCTATCCATAAGTAGCCGCCATGGTAACACGACAGTAGCAGCTTGACACAGGTGTTTATTTCTTGGTGTCTTCCGAAGTGTGGGATCTTCATGACATTCAATAGGGTGGACTGCGCGAGGTTCATCGTCCATGATTGGGGGATTATATTTGAATTCTTCCCCTTAGTTCTGGTTAGGTACTTGTATGAGGCAAGAATACCATAGATCTTGCGATCTTCAAGGTTGAATTCGTTGAACTTCAATGCTGTGATCTTATCCTGCTCTGTTCAAACTACGCGTATCCCCTTCGAGAGGTATGTAGTAACTATGGTTTATTCGAATTCTCTTGGCACACTATCACGATTCACCGCGCCAGCCAAAGGCGAGATGTAATTGGGCAATATGGTTGGAATCAGTTTTTCATTTACGAGGTCGTCTTTATGCTTGGTTCTCTTTTCTGTTGATGGCCTGGATGGTCCGGCTCCACGAGCAGTTGATGGAGAAGATTTCACCATTCTCGTCGATGAAGATTGTATACCTACAAATATTGACATGACTCTTTCAGTCATGAGGTCGATCAGAAATTCTTCTATAATTTTCTCTACAGCACTAAACTCATCCAACATACACGCTTGGGGTTGGAAATCTTCAGTTTTGAGGAGTAACTTAGACACTGCAATGGGATAGAGGGAAATAACGCTATGATCACTGTGTAAAATCAACAAGTCTGCGGGCTCATATTCATGATTAGAAAAAGTGTTCTTAGTGCATGGTACAACGAGATAAATAGATAACTTGGTAACAGATTGCTTGCAATGGTCGAGAAGCCTTCACTAACTCTATTCTGTCTGTTACGACGTGGTCCAACGGTCTGGTGGCGAACCATAAATTCCTTTCTACCCATTCGGGGGGGTCGACCGAACAGTTATATTGGTCCCAATGGCTATATTGCTTCGCCATGGCGAAGTGCCATGTGACATTGTTCTGTTATCTCGGCGAAGCTCCAGTTTTGCAAATTTTCCTTTTGTGAAGTTCCCTCTGGAACCTTTTGTAACTTGTCGATCTTAGCTCTCTTCTTACTTAGATTTCTAGCTTTCTTTCCAGTAAGCTTCGTCTCGGTATGCCTTTTTCCATTTTGATTCTTATCTTCTTTTGGCATAGTTACTTCACGTTGTTGAGATTCTTTCCTAAGATTCAAGGGTGGTACTTCTTCTTTAGCTGGAACAAGTACTTCAATCTTCTATGGGTCGTCTAGTGTTCTTGCAACTTCGACATCCGGGTATCTAGTGTTAAATAACTTCGATTTGTTCTCCTGTTCTTCAATCAAGTGTGTGATCCTTCTAGTCATGAAATCTTTTAACTCTTGCTTCTTCTGCTCTAAAACTTCTTTTTCTTCTTGCCTTCTGGCTTGATTTCTTTCAATCCAAGGTTTTCCTAGTAACATGGTAAATGGGGCGTTGTTCTCAATAAATTTAATAATATCAAAATATTCCTCTGTCGAAGTTCCATTGGCATTCATAGATATCTGGGTGACCTTTCCACATAGTTTTATCATCTTTCCTCTAAATAGACCTATTCCTCCCAATGAAGGAGTCATAGCAGGCTTGCCTAAAAGTTCCCAAGTTCTTTCTGTCATGATATTCACCTTTGTTTCCTCATCTAGAACACAGTCAATGTCAAAGTCTCCTATTCTTTCTTCAAGGAATTCTTTTCCTTTGAATATATCTAATAACATCACATGTCGGTGGTCATTCAGGGTTTCTTTTATTTGTAGCAATACGTTCTCAGAGTCTTTCTGGGGTTCTGCTATTTCAGGATCTGCCTTAGGCTTTTCTTGTTTCGTGTTCATTCCTTCAAGCTTATAAATCATTCTAGGGAAATCCAATACTTCATGGTCCATAACTTTGCAACAAATACAACTATGTCTTCTCCCAGGGCATTCCTTAGCAACATGTCCTAGTTTTCTGCAACTGTAAGAGAGGGTTAATCCTCTCTTTGTTTTAAATGATCCCCAACCTTTCCTGTACTGCGCTCTAGAATCATGGTAGCTAACCTGAAAATATTTCTTTCTAGGATCCTACATCCACTTGTTAGTCCAAACATTCTTTCTATGCATAGGTATAACATATCTTTCACTATTCTTATCATATATACGCATATCAAACCTTCTTTCATCTATTAGTACCCTAGTTTTCAAGCTAGGACAGAATCTATCAAACATACCTAGATCCATACTTTTGAAACAAAAATTTCCACTTATCTTACTTCTACAGAGCACAAAGCTTTCAAATCTAGAACTTTTCACTATTCTTACCTTTATCAGAGTACAAAGCGTTCAGATCCTACCTCTTTTCTTCAGATCTGACCTCTTTTCTTGGCACAGAGCTTCACAAACTAAGCAGAGTACTGTGTATTAGGGTGATAGATCTATGCACAGAGCTTTCACAGTTTCAGGTTGGATATTTTCACAAAGCGTCTTCTTCCTTAGTTCCCAGCAATCATAGTTTTAGGTCCTGACAACGGAACCATTTGTTGGCACAGGGGCAAACCCAGGGTTCAATGCTACAACAACACACCAACAAAACCCTAACTATCGGCCCTTTCGGCAACACCTGCGAAATAGATGAAGTCTCACCCGAGGTAGAGGAAAGGGTAGTTGCAGGACTCAGGTGTCTACAACCTTAGCTGGGACACAGATCTGTGATTGTAATTCTTAACAGAGCACTTAGCACTGACAATTCATCAATATTTAATGACTATCTGCTCCGCAGATAACACAGAGCATCGCATCATTCATTCATATCTAATGTATCTAAGTAATTATCATAGATAAGTAGGTTATATCTAACAGATTCATGCACTAGCACATTCATATAAGTCAGATCTAACATCTATATACATCATTAGCACAAAGCATAAATAGATCTATCTATTTATATCAAAGCACTTAGCAAGTAAAGACATAAACACATCAACACATTGCACAAAGCAGAGAAACACAACATATACGTGGTTCACCCCCACCCTGGGGCTACGTCCACCAACTCTTCTTCTTTATTATCTTCTTCAATAGGTTACATGCACAAAGCCTCAAAACCCTACTTCGCATAGGAAAGGAGATCTGCACAGCTCGCTAGATCCTCCTTCCCTGAGTAGATCTAAGCATGCAGCCTTCCACAACCTCTTACAACGACTTTCACTTAGCTCTACAAGTCTCACACAGTATGCACAGAGCACTTACAATCCTTCAATCACATAGATCTAACACTTAGCCATTCATAACTGCCCTTTTCTTACATTGCCTAGACATCTATTTATACTTTACAAAGTAGGCCTAAACATGGGTAAACCCATGGGATGACATCCCATACCCATTACATAATCTCAAATCCCAAAAAGGACCAAAAAAGGGGCCGAGATCCCGTGATCTCTTCTTCTTCTTGTGCTCCTCCTTCAACAGGTTGTCGAAGTCCCAAAATAGGTCAAAATTGACCAAGGATCTCCCAAAACTTGGTCAAGGGCCAAAAATGTGGCACTGACTGAGTGGTTGCCACATGTCACTTAGATTCATGGCTTACATATGCCTAAAGTACCTATTATACCTTGACACTTGTCATCATATGATTACGCCAGGTTTCCTTGCTAACGTAGATCTCTTCATTTGGCACATGTTCGTCTCCTTGATCTAATGGTCAGGATACTTCCCGAAGTGTTCATCTGATCGGACAACTCATGTCTACTTCGGGAGTTCAACCTTCGGTACTTCAGGTAATTTGATTGCTCCACTTCCCAATTCTCCCAAAGTGATATTCCACGAAGTGTAAACCTCGAGTAAATTGACTTAATCCAATGGTCATTCTTTAATGCGAAAAGGCTTAACATGATCTAATGGTTGTCGAGAATTTGACTATTCGGGATCTTAGGCCTTTGGTCTTGCTTATCCTATCCTTCTACTTTCCTCGATATGACGGTCAGGATATCTCCTGAAGTGTTTCCTCAGATTAGACAGCTTCTGTCTATTTCGGGAAATTTGTGGCTTACTCAGTCCTTCCACTAAACATGATATGACGGTCTTGATATCTCCCTAAGTGTTATTCAGATCAGACAGTACTCATTTAATTCAGGACTTCAGCCTTCAGGCGATCTTACTTTTTCTCAATCCTTTTTCTCCCGAAGTGGTCAGCATCAAAGTTGACCACTGCTACCTTGGCGCGCTCTGAATAGATCAACAGTCGAGGGGTTTTCCAGATCCGACGGTTGACGAGAGTTCATGACTCTGGGCCTTCAACCTTGGTATTAAAGTTGATGCTAACCGTATATCTATTGGCGGGTGACCATCGACGGTCAGTGTGGATTGAGGAACCGTAACTTGCATGTGGTTTTATCCTGTCGCCCAATCTCCACAATTGAAGTTGTGCAATTGTTGGTGGATCAACCACAGTCATCGATCTTTGAATCGATGAGATCTTACGGTCTAGACTAATTGCGAGATTGGAAATAACACATTTTTTAATTCTCCCTTCGTGCTCCGCAATCAATCCCCTCCCTTGATTTGGCGCTTGCGTATCCAACGATTCTAGTTTTTCCTGTGGGGATTTCGATCTCGATCACATTTTTGCATTGCGCTTTCCCTTCTAATCTTCATGTGCATCATCAACTGTTGACATCAATGAAAATACATTAATGATAGTATTTCCAACAATATCTCCCTTTGTCATTGAGGTTAACACTCTAAATTCATTCAAAATCCCCCTGTGATGATGCTTTTCTTTATGAAGTTACTCTCCCCCTTTGACATCAATGGCAAAGGGTTGCTCCCCCTATGGTAATTCTATATCTGTCTGTATGCCGCTGACTAGAATCTAAACTCGGGTAACTCCTCCTACAATCATACTTTCCCTATCATAATTGAATGACTCCTCCTTGCTTTTATCGCTGACTCCCCCTGAATTGATGCCAGTTGATTCATTATTTTCTTGAGAGATTAGATTGGAACAGAGACTATTCCCAATATTTTCCTGAGATATTCAAATACATATCTTCTTAAGGGTTTAGTGAAAATGTCTACAACATGTTCTTGTGTTGGGACATATTTCAATTTAATGTTCTTATTTTCATCCTGATCTCTTAGATAGTGGTATTTTATTGCAATGTGTTTTGATTTTGAGTGTTGGACAAGGTTCTTGGAGAGACTTATAGCACTTGCATTATCACACTAGATAGTAGTAGGTTCTTCAAACACTATTTTGATGTCTTGTAAGGTTTGTTTAATCCATTCCACTTGTGTGAGACATTATAATGCTGCAATATACTCAGCTTCAGTGGTAATAGAGAAATTGAGGACTGTTTCTTTCTTATCCAAGCTACCAGTGATTCTCCCAAGAAGAATTCTCCTCCACTTCTACTTTTTTTTTTTCATCTATACAACCTGCCCAATCTAAATATGAATAGGCCTTTAAAGTGAATGAATCCTTGCTAGGGTACCACAAACCAAGATCTATGGTTCCTTTCAAATACCTAAAGATTATTTTCACAGCTTGAACATGACGTTCTTTTGGTGCTGCTTGGAATCTAGCCACCATCCCAACATCTTGCTTAACATCAGGTCTGGAAGCTGTTACATAGAGTAAACTCCCAATCATTTATTTGTAGTTTTTTGGATCTACAACTTTGGACGCATCTTCCTTGCTTAGTTTGCATCCAACTGTCATAGGTGTACTAACAGGTTTGCAATCCTCTAACTAGAATTTCTTAATCATATCTTTAACATACTTGGACTGATGGATAAAGAATCCTCTTTTGGACTGTACTATTTGTAAACCTAGAAAGAAATTCAACTCACCAAGAAAGGACATTTCAAATTCTTGTTGCATTCTCCTAGGAAATTCCTTACTCATTTTTTCATCATCACTCTATGTTAACAAACAAGATTGTATTATAATTTGAGATAATTTCCCAAAATACAATTGCTATAGGAGGGTTCCTGTACGTTTGGAAAACTTGACTTCAAGTCAGTTTTTCAGGGGTTTTGAGAAGGCGTTTACAATACTTGATGATTCCATTGTGTATCAGACATCATAATATTTCAAACCATATATCTTTCATCCCAAAAATATTTTGGGAAGGCCTCCAAACACCCTCTCAAATACCACACTATGTTTCTGCTGAGAGCACGCCGTGTTTCTGTAATTTTTGAGTGACTAACTTAAAACTTGGATTATGAACAAATGAGAAGGTATTTTTGAAAACTGGTGGAGGTTTTTGTTCATCACATACCAAACAACATAAACCTCTCTCAATTTTGAAAAAAGTGTTATTTTTAGAGAGATATTAGATACAAAAAAGGCGCTACAGAATCACCTAGCCAAACACACAAAGGGCGCTTGTTGGAACAGGGGCAGACCTAGGGTTCACTCCAAACCCGCACCAACAAGCCCTAGCTACTGGCCCTTTCGGAAACGCCTGTAAAGTAGATGCAGTCTCACCCAAAGAAGCTATGAGGGGGTTGTAGGACAGAGATGTCTATAACCAGGGGAATATCAAGTGGATCAAATCAGAGGAACAACACAACATTCATTCATCACTTATCATCTTGATCTACTCCATGCATCTATCAGATCTACCTTAGCAATTCACTAACAATATATGAAGACAAATACAAATTACCAATCACATACGACACAAAATATACATGGTTCACCCTCTCTCTAGGGCTATGTCCACAGAACTGTGCTATATTATATTGATGTAAAGCATACAGTTCTTGTCTAGCATATCTTCTCTCTTCTCCTCTCTTTCTCTCACCTCCCTGAGCACCCAGCTACAAGACTTGACCTTCGCACACAATTGAAGATCTTACAATACCAGAAGGCTCTCTCTCTCAACACTTCCCTCTCTCAATAAAATAATATCTCACCACAACAATAGAGCTAGATCGACAAAAATATCCTACCAACCCAAAGTACCGCCCCATACTAGGCCATTTAGACCTCTATTTATACATTACAATCATTCACTGACAGCCATAGGCTGAAACCTAAGTGTCCAAAACCCTAGGTGTCTAAACCCTAGGTCAACTTGACCCATTTTTTCTAGGGTTTGCTAGCCTGTCCTTCCTTTCCTCTCGCGCGGTGCTCCAAAGCATCCAATAGTGAATTTTTCCACTTGTTGAGTTGTCCTCAATCCCTCTTCCTTGCTGCATTTTCATCCTTCATCTCCTCGTCCAACAACTTGCTTTTTCATACTTCGCTCCATATTTTATGATCGTCTTCTTACTTCGACCCAGTGACAGTTATTGTGTCTTTCACGAAGTTCGCTTTTCACCTTTTCTTCCTGGTTCTTCACTTCCTTCCATAACCAAGGGCCAATAGGCCCCCAACACTCACCTGTGACTCGTCATGAGGCAATTCAGATCTGATCCTTCTATTTTACTTCAACTTTGGACTGCGTAGGGCTGCCTTTGTTTTCTGCTCTATGCCTCCTTCTCATCCTTATGCAGACTATCTTTTTTGTGTCTGGTACCCAGTTTCAACTGCACCTAGTAACTAGACCCTTTTCTTCTTGCTCTTGCTGAGGTGTGTGGGGTAGCTGGTTGTCACAGTACAACTTCAACTAACTCCCATTTACTAATCCTTCCTTCCATTCTCCCTTCAATGTTTTCAGTTGCGCAACTCCCCCTTTGGTAACATAAGAAATCTATGTGTTCTGAACTTCCTAGGATGTTTTAGAAACTTACTGTCGTACACCAGTACTAATTCACCTTGCTTGAATGCCTTCTTTTTGATGTGCCTGTCATGATAAGCCTTCTCTCTTTCCTTGTGAACCTGCTACTGGAATCCTGCAATAAATCTATCTTCTTCCAGTTCGACCAACTGTGCAAGCCTCTCTTGAACTACTGCAGTATCATCCATGTGTGTAAAAGAAACAATTCCCAAGCTTGGTACTAAATACTCCATTGGAACAACAGCTTCAAGACCATAAACCAATTTAAAAGGGGTTTGTAGTGTTAATTTATTGCAAGTGGTTCTATAGGCCCATAGTATTGCAAGTACTCTTAAATCCCAATCATCTCTTTTCACACTGCATATCTTCATTAATGATGTCTCCAAGATCTTGTTGAATGCTTCGACTGTTCCATTTTCTTGTGGATGGTATGGTGTAATATTCTGATGGTGGACTGCAAATTCTTCAGTCAGGACTTCGACTGTTTTATTGATGAAGTGTGTGCCTTGATCACTCATAAGGGTTTTGGGGCATCCAAACCTGGTTATTATGTCATCAAATATAAAATATACAGCTGTAGTTGCACTACAGTCCTTTACTGCTCTTGCTTCAGCCCATCTAGTCAGGTATTCTGTCGTAGTAATGATGTACCTCGCTCGTGTGTGCTTCCCTGGTGGGTTTATAGGTCCCACGAAGTCAATGGCCCACTTTTCAAATGCTTGTAGGGTCATCTGCAGTGCTAATGGAATTTCATCTCTTTGGGGTGGTTTTCCAACTCTCTGGCATACATCACAGGCTCTGGAAAAATATTTAGCATCTTTGTGTAAGGTAGGCCACCAAAGGCCAGCTCTTAGAACCTTTTGCACAGTTTCTCTCCCTACATAATGTCGTCCTGCGATGCCTTCGTGAGCTTCTATGAGGATCAGTGGTTTCTCTATCTCCATAACACACCTCCTTAATATCTCATCAGGTCCCATATTGTATAGCTGACCGGCTATAATTGAAAAGTCTGCAGCGCGCACCACTAATTGTTTCTTCTGTGGAATTGTGTACTCACTAGGTGCCATTCCTGTTGACAAGAAATGGACTATGTATGCGAAATGGTCGTAAATCTTTCTAATGGCGAGCAGTTGTGCATTCGATAATGTATCCTCCAAACTGGTGGGTTCTTCACCATGTTCCAACCTCGACAAGTGGTCAGGGCCCTTGTTCATTCTTCTTGGCTTAACTATGATTACAAAATCATATTCTTGAAATAGCAGAAGCCAACTGCATATTTGTCCCCCCAACACTGGCTTGTTGACTAGGTACTTCAGCGTGGAGTGATCTGTGAACATTTTAAAGTGTCCTCCCAACAAGTAGTCGCATAATTTTTGCAGCGCATACACCATGGATAGTTCTTCTCTTTCGATGGTGGTGTAATTAATTTCAGCTGTAGATAGCTTCCTGCTAGAAAAAGCTAACGGATGGTCAATATCCCCCTCTCCAGGTTGTGCCATCACTGCTCCCAATGCAATAGAAGATGCATCAACATGCACATGAAACTCTTTGCTCCAATCTCGAAAAACCAGAATGGGCGCAGTAACCATCTTATGCTTAAGTGTGTCGAAGCTCTACTGGCATTCGTCTGTCCAACCAAACTGACAATCTTTCTTCAAAAGCTTCTACATTGGTGTTGTAATTTGGGCATATCCTTTAATGAATTTCCTATAATAGCCAGTATGTCCTAGCGCAGTGTGCAGTTGTTTGACTAAAGTAGGAAGCAGCAAATCAACTATAATTGCAATTTTATATGGGTCGACCATAAGTCCCTGCTTGCATACAATATGACCTAATAGAACTCCAAAGGGTGAGAAGAAGATGCACTTATTCAGATTTAAAGCATTTTGACACTGCCCGCATTTATCCAACATTAGCCTTAGACATTCAATATGGTTTTTCAACAAACTAAACACAATCCAATCATCAAAATATGACTCGAAAAATTTATGAAAGAACTCTTTGAAGGCTTCTACCACCACCCTGGAAAAGATGGCTTGGGAATTCTTCAGTCCAAATGGCATCACTGTATATTAGTAGGATCTCCATTCTGTGGAAAACCTGGTATTGTGGCGGTCCTCCTTGGAAATCCGGATCTGATGGTATCCAGAAAATCCATCTGTAAAAGAATATACCTCATGGCCTCCCACATTGTCTAACACTTCGTTAGTGAATGGTGTAGGGAAGGGGTCATGCAAACAAGCATCATTCAACTTCCTAAGATCCACACGTATCCTGATCTCACCTGTCTTTTTTTCTTGTACCACCATAGGGCTAATCCACTATGACTCTTCGACAGGTTCTATAATCCCTACTTCCAGCATTCTGTCGAGCTCAATCTTCACTTTTTCCTTATATTTCAGGTTCAATCTATAGGGTCTTTGCTTGACTGGCTTCACACCTGATTTCAAAGGTATCCTCATCTCTCCCATAAGACCTTTGATACCTTTCATATCAGTGAACTTGGTCGGAAACAAGTCCTGATATTCGTGCAACAACTCTGTAATCATGTCAATTGTAGCAGCATCCCAATAATCTCCGACATTGGCAAGCTTTGGTGTCTCCTCCGTCCCAATATTGACTTTTTTAATCTTGATTGGTTGACCAATAAATGGTATCTCCACTCCTGGTCCTTCCACATATCTTTGTCTTTCTATTTCAATGATGTTTACCTTCCTGGGATCATCATCATCATCATTGTTGTTGTAGAAATTCTGCAATTTTTGGAGAGGCGCAATCCATTCGTCCTCTTCTTGTTCCATAGAGAGGCTAGATGCCTCCTCGAATACCTTCTTTCTCACAATATGTAATTCTTGGTATACTGAAGGATATTCACTTTCAAATAAAAAGGTGGTTACAAAATTCTGAATCATACCTTCCCAGTCTGCAGTGATGAGGCACAACTCTGCTTGAAGGTACCAGATGATAGGGGGGGTCGTATCCATCATGTTAATGAATCTGTGTACCCATTGTTCTTGGGGAATTTCACTCCAGGTCTCTTCGCAGCTTCGCACATGGTCCTTTGGACAACTTCAACCTGTGTATCCCACTTCGCAGCTTTCTACTTGGGCTGAGAACCGCGCTGTCATCAAGGATTGACATTGTGCCCAGTCCGTAATATTACTTTTGTGTGTCCCCCACCATCTTGTTTGTGTGGCTTTCAGGGCCTAATCCATTTCCAACAACCTCTATTGTGTTGGTACATTTGCTTAAAAATATGATAGGAAGGCTTCTAAAGGGTTCAGACCATCAAAGGTGGGTAAGTTACTTACTGTTGTGCCGATCCAGCAGACTTCTCTGGTTAATCGAGCACATCTTCTGGTGGATACTTTGTACATTTGGTTCTGTCAGTTTTCTAGCGCTTCTTATGAATCTGATGAACATGCATTGTCACTTCACCAGCTTAGATTCCCATCGGCTGTAGGGTTGATGTAATCCTGTTGTCTGGCTGTCAGTTTGTATATGTTTTATAGTGCATATGTGTAGTCTTCTTTTGTGATGGGCTCTGTGTATCGTTGACCTTCATATGGATCTAAAGGTGCGATGACCCTAAGGCCATCCTTTTCAAAAGTCATGAATATCTTCTTTAAGTCAACAACAATGGAGTTATCAAAGGCCCAATCAATTCCTAACAGCGCAGGGTAACGACAACTATTGTCAACAATTTCAATTACCTCGAAATATGCGAGCGTTGTCACTCCATCGATGTCCACAGGGACATGCTCCAATCATCCAAATGGGATGACAACTTGTTGGTTAGCCATCCTAATCCTGATAGGGGAATAGACCAACTTCGTTTTTCCCATCTGTACCCAAGTTTGCTTCGTCATGACATTGACCTCTGACCCTAAGTCGAGGACTACATAGTCTATCTCATACTCTCCTATTTGAGCATTCAAGTGTAATTCTTTATTTGTCCTTCTCCTTTTTTCAATTTGATGTACTGCCCTATTTAGTAAGGGGTCTATCTTTCCTAGTTCATATTGTCTGATTAAGTTTTGTAGCTCTTGCACAACATTCTTGTCTTGAATTAACTTAATACAAGTGTATAAAAAGTCCATGAGCTTGCTTACCTCTTTTCCCTCTTTTGGCGAAGCCGGCTAATCAAATGCTTGAGGCATTCAATATTCTCTTATTTATGGTCGTGTCTTTGATGAGGAACCTTGATCTACTTTGAATTCTTGCCTTTCTTCCTCGAATATTTGTCTTTCTTTCTTCGCATCAAAATTTTGGGTCTTCTCTGTAGCTTTCCTGAAACCTGAGCCTTCTGCAATCTTTCCTTGAGTCATTCTATCCTCTCCTGTAACAGTGTCTCCTCGAGTGATAAAAATGACTTTAGGATATGCTCCGCGAGGTTCAACATATATCAGTTGCACTTGTGGATTTTTTTGAGGTCCTTGTCTTTCCTGTAGCTTAGCTAGCAACACAGGACAATCTTCTATAACATGATCAAATGAGTTGCAATAGCTGCAAGTAGTGCAAGGATTCTGACAATCCCTTACAAGGTGTCCTGGTTGCACGCAGTTGTAACAGATGATCTGTCCTTGGCCTCGAATAATTCCTCCTCCTCATCCTCTTCCTATGAATCCACCACGAGGATTAAAGTTTCCTCTCCCAGGAGAGTTGTACTACGTAGCATTTCCCTCTTGTTGTACTTCGCCTTGGATATTATATATGTTTCTTGACCTTTCATGCATGAGATCATAAGCCCTACAATATCTATCATCATTTCCTACAGACTTACAGAATGTACAATATAATTTTGTAGGTGTTTGGACATACTTCTGCATGTAATAGCACTCACCTGTGCGGTGCCTATTTCTACATACTTCGCACCAAGGCAGGTTGACCTGCTTCAAGGGGCTCGGTGCTCCTGAGGCCACATATTCATGGAATAAAGGACAATGTTCCTTATCATGGCTTTCTGATTTGCATCTTACACACTTGATATCGTCTCGTTTGTCCTTCCCCTTGTCCTTCTTCATATCCTCGATCTACAGAGACAAACTATTCAGCTGACTCAAGATTTGGCTCATACCTGAGATGGATTCTCCCATAGGGGTTTACTCAAGCTTCATAGCGATCTCCAATGCTTTATCCTGCGAAGCAATCTTCTGCTACATCAGGGGAACTCTGATGTGTGGTAAAAGGGTAGCTATGAACCACTCTTTGTTTTGTTCATCTGGGATCTGAAAATTTAATCGGTTTGTCAAGGTTTTGAATCTCTGATCGAATTCTCACACAGGTTCAACCACCTTCTGCTTGATCTCCTTCAGCTCTGTGATACATTGTGACTCTAACTTGGGTTTCTTGAACTCTGCAATCAATGCGTTCTTGATCTGATTCAATGTCTTAGGCTGTGAAAGTCCTTGAACAAGTTTCATGTATCAACTCAGTGCGCGATCCCTTAGGGTAGTGCTAAACTGGGTCCTTTTAAAAGCTTCGTCAGTGAAATTTTTAATATTCCATACGACTTCGCACATAAACCAATTTTGATCAGGATCTTTAGATCCATCTCCCCTAAATATAGGAAGACTCATCTCATCTGCCATAGACCTTCCTAGGGTTCCTGACTGAATATGTGGTGGGCTAGTATTGACAGTGCTCTAGACGCTCTGGTGACTAAGATTACTTTGGTTGCTTACTATTGAATCAACAGGAAGGATAACAATACTTACTTAGATGGTCTATGCGGTTTCTTAGGTTTCAGGTCCTCCTCGACGAAGCTCTTCAGCTTGTCCTTCCTCTGTCCCGGTGGGCTCTGAATGTTCTTCGTTTGTCAGATATGATTCTTCTCCGCTGTAGAAACCCTCTTCCTCGTAGTTTTTCTTAAACAAGTTCACAATATGGAATTCTATGAACACTTTCCCACTGTGTGTATGTCCATCTTCTGTGTCACTATCACTTTCTGAGTTCTTGAACATTAGCCTCTTCAGATCTAACCAATCTACTGTATCTTCAAGATGTTCTTTTCATGCAACAACGTCTTGATTCTCAGCTTCAGAAAGTGCAAAAATTTTCCTCTGGGTCCTTTGAAAAAGTATCTCTCAACTTGGCTATATGATTCTATTCTATCAACAACAAACTCTGTGATGTAACCTCCAATGGTACTATCGAACCAGTGATCTACCACTCATGATACGGTGTTATCATCTTCCTTGACCTTCTTAATCAACTCCGACATCCAAACCATAGGAAGTCTAGATCGGATCTCGAACTGGGTATCGACTAATATAGCTAGCCATTCATACAGCTCCTGATGGATTCCTCCAAAGAATATCTCATGTATATTCGTAAAAATGTACTTCTCCAACCAGTGCTCTGAACTAAGATTAGGGTTCTTGTTCTAGGCTTTAGAGAAGTCCTTTTCTTGATATTCTATCCACTTTTGAGTTTTTGTCTTTGATGGAAACCACCTTGACATTCCCTCAAGAAGATTCTGGTTCCGACAATGGAACCATTTGTTGGCACAGGGGCATACCCAGGGTTCACTCCAAAAGTGCACCAACAAGCCCTTTCGGCAACACCTAGGAAGCAGATGCAGTCTCACCCGAATCAACTATAAGGGGGTTGTAGGACAGATATGTCTACAACCAAGGGAATATCAAGTGGATCAAATCACAGGAACAACACATCATTCATTCATCACTTATCATCTTGATCTACTCCATGCATCTATCAGATCTACCTTAGCAATGAAATAACAATATATGAAGACAAATACAAATTACCAATCACACACGACACAAAATATATGTGGTTCACCCTCTCTCTAGGGAAACGTCCACAAAATTGTGATATATTATATTGATGTAAAGCATACAGTTCCTGTCTACGCACTTAGCTAGAAGATCTTCTCTATTCTCATCTCTTTCTCTCACCTCCCTGCACACCCAACTATAGGACTTGACCTTCACACATAGTTGAAGATCTTACAATACCAGAAGGCTCTCTCTCTCAGCACTTCCCTCTCTCCATACAATAATATCTCACCACAACAATAGAGCTAGATCGACAACAATATCCTACCAACCCAAAGTACTGCCCCAACCTAGGCCCTTTAGACCTCTATTTATACATTACAATCATTCACCGACAGCCTTAGGATGAAACTTAAGTGTCCAAAACCCTAGATACCAAAACCCTAGGCATCTAAACCCTAGGTCAACTTGACCCGCATTTTCCGGACTTCGCCAGCTTGTCTTTCTTTTCCTCTCGCGCGGTGCTCCAAAGAATCCGACGGTGGATTTTTCCACTTGCTAAGTTGTCCTCGATCCCTCTTCCTTGCTGATTTTTCATCCTCAATCTCCTCATCCAACGACGTTCTTTTCTGTACTTCTCTCCATATTTTCTTCTCGTCTACTTACTTCGACCCAATGACAGTTACTGTGTCTTCCGCGAAGTTCACTTTTCACCTTTTATTCCTTTTTATTCGCTTCCTTACATAACCAAGGGCCAACAGTGCTACATAATCACCTAGCCAGACACACAAAGGGCGCTACAGAATGTGCAGAACTATTTTACAGTGGCGCTACAAAATTTCCTGTAGCGGTTACTCTTTGGATATTCGCCTTGTTGGGAGGTTGTCACCTGTCAAGGAAGGTTCGAATGGTCTCCTAGGAGTTTGTTGGACATGAGAGACATGTGTTCCATATCCAGATCAATCAGGATGACCTATTTCAAAAAGAATTTATAACCATAGACAAAATCCCCCCAAAATAGGAATTTGTTAGGGTTTTGTTGAAATCTTTTGTAACAAGACTTCTAAATGGAGGAGGATCCTATGTAACTCCTTGGTTTAGACCTCCTTAGGGTAGATAAATATTATTCACTATAAATAAAAGGGTCTTTGATGAGAAAAGGGTTTGATTCATGATCCAAGAGAGGAGAGAGTTGGAGGAGCAGTTTTAGTTGCTCATTTGTAAGCCTAAGGGCATGTTTGCAATGACATTTTCTGCCATTAAAGATTCATGATAGTTGTTATCAGATTGTCTTCTTTGTTTTCCCACTTCTTTGTTATCTTCTTTCTTGAACATATTGCAGTTTTTGAGGATCATAGTTTCCATTTCTTGATGGATTCATGAACAACAGAGGATCGGTTGTAGCTTTCCCATTAAATCATTGTTCATTATTTAAGCAAATATTTATCTATTACAAAAGGATCTTTGTATAATGGATGTTCTTCCTTTTGTCATATTCACCATGATTCTACTCATCATTGTATATCTCTTTGTCTGATATACAATTTGATTGCCTTTGATTTGTAGGATGTTATGACTCCATGCCCAATGGAATGCCTCTTCAAACATTTTTTTTCCCTCTCCCTTTCTTTCCTAGTCTTGCTGATCCACCTACTCAAACCATTTAGTCCATTTATATTCTGATGGGCACTGGGCTTGTATTTACAACAATCTAAGTGTGACTCTCAGTGTTAACACTCCCAAATATAATATCATCAGCATGTACTTCCACAATAATCATGTTATCACCAAAAATTTTACAATAAAGATTGATGTATGTTGATCCTCTTTTGAGGCCTTGTACTTGTAAATAGGAATCTAGCCTTGCATACCATGCTTTGGGTGCTTGTTTTATCCCATAGAGTGCTTTCTTTAGTTTACATACATAGTCTCCTTTGTTAGTTAATTGAAATCATTTTGGTTTCTCAATATAGGCTTCCTCTTCTAAGTTTCCATTGAGAAATGTTGACTTGACATCCATCTGGTATACTTAAAAAAATTTGTAGCTCGTAAAGGCTAAGAACATCCTAATTAACGCTAATCTGGCCACATGTGCAAAGGTTTCTTCAAATTCTACCCCTTCAACCTGAGCATACCCTCTACATACCAATCTGGCTTTGTTCCTGATTACTTGCCCATTCTCATCCACTTTATTTTTATACACCCATTTAGTTCCAATGACATTCTTATGTTTTGGTCTTGGAACTAGTTCCCAAGTTTGTTTTTTTTCAAATCTAGTCCAATTCTTCATTCATAGAATTGACCCAATTCTCATCTTTGCATGCCTCTTTGATTGAGATGGGCTCAATATGTGAAAAAAGTGTTATTTCTATCTGATACAACACTTGTCTTCTTGTCTGCACTCCATCACTTTTATTTCCAATAATCAATTCTTCAAGATGATTCTTTTGAGTCATTCTTGAGGGTGTCTTTGTGTCTCTTCTTGGGGATTCTTATCTTATCTCTTCTTCTTGAATATATTTCTTGTCTTCACTAGTGTCCATATCATCCTCTTGTTTTTCTTATTTATTCTCTTCTACTTCTTCTGCTTGTGTACCAATTGACTCATCATCATCTTCATCTTCATTGTCAAGTATAATATCTTGATGTTTGATCCTTATTGTTTTTAAATCATACACCTTGACATCTGCACTCTCAACAATCTTATGTAATCTAAGATTTTAGCATCTGTATGATTTCTTGTTAGAAGCATATCCAAGAAAGATACCTTCATCAGATCTAGCATCAAATTTTTCGAGATTCTCATCAAGCCTTTTGATGTAACACTTACTTCCAAAGACCTTGAAGTATTTTACCGAAGGAGCTCTCCCAAACCATAGTTCATAAGAAGTCTTATCACTATTAATCCTGAGCTGACCTCTGTTTAATATGTATAATGTTGTGCTTACAACTTCCCTCCAATATTCATCAGATAATTTTGCTTCATTAAGCATAGTCCTTGCAGCCTCCTAGACTGTTCTATTCCTTCTTTCAACAATCCCATTTTGTTGAGGTGTTCTGGCAACAGATAATTGTCTCTTAATTCCATGAGTTTCACAGAAGAGGTCAAACTCTTTTGAGGTGAACTCACCACCGTTGTCTAATCTAAGACATTTGATTTTTGTCTCATTTTCTTTTTCAACAAGGGTCTTAAAAGATTTAAATTTGTTAAGTGCTTCTGATTTTACTTTGATAAAACATACCTAACCCATTCTAGTAAAATAATCAATGAACAACATAAAGTAGGACTCTCCTTGCAGAATCTTAGTCCTTGTAGGTCCACAGAGGTCGGTGTGAATAAGATCTAAAGGTTTCGAGGTTGAGTATTCTTTTGTTTTGAACCTTATTCTAGTTTGCTTCCCTAGTTGACAGTGTCTACACATAGGATTTGAGGGCTTTGTGATCTTTGGAAAGCTTCTTATTTCCCCAAGATTACTGATTTTCACTAAATTTTCAAAGTTAATGTTCCCCAACCTTATATTCCATATCCAAATTTCATCTACTAAATTTATATGACACTCCTTAGATTTTGAATTTACTATATATACATTCTCGGGAGTTCTAGGAGCAGTACCAACCAATTTTCCTGATTCCTCTCTCCTAATATCACATTTCTGGGAATCAAAGATGAAAATGTGCCCCTGATCACAGGTTTGGTTGACACTTAATAGGCTAGGTTTCATTTTTTCAACAAGCAACACATCCTTGACTTTGTCTTTTCCCAAACTCACAGTGCCTTTCCCAAGTATGTTACCTGAAGCATTGTCACCAAATGTAACTTTACCCTTTTGTTTCTCTAAGTTCAAAAACCTGTCCTTGTTTCATGTCATATGTTTTGAGCACCCACTGTCAACATACCAGAGATCTTCTTTATCTTGGGCTTTCAAGGAAATAAGACATTCCTCTTTTGATGTTTTTTCTTTCCAAAGTTTTTTTTTCTCTCTAATGAACTTTGGTTTTTTTGAGACTTCCATTAATATGAAACTACTTTCTTTATGTCCATAATTATGACATCTAAAGCATTCTAGGTTACCTTCCTGTATAGGTGAAAAGGAGTTATATTTCGTCTTTTAACTTGATTTAATGTTTGGTTATCATTAAGGTTATAGTTCTTAACCCTCAAGTTTTTCCTTCCATATGCTCTACAATTCATAGCTTTGTGTCCAAAATTAGAGCATGCAAAGCAATAACCAAATAAAATGTGAGGATACTTGTTTTGATAAATCTTCTTTGGTGTTTTCTTATATTCCTTCTCCATGGGTGGAAGTAGTCCTCTCAAGTTCTGATCATTACTTGTCTTTGCTTCATTTTTCTTCTTGAATGTACTGAGGAGAGAAGCTGCATAATATTTTGAGTTAACTTGGTTTTCTTCTTGAGAATAACCTACTCCATTTTTGTTACCTAAATCCATTTGTGTGTTAATAATCTTATCTAATATTTTAGAGCTATTTTCATATCTTGTTTGAATGAGTTTTGTATCAAGTTCTTTTCTTAGGTGAACTGATTGTGCCTCCATTCTTTCAAAGGTTATTTGTTTCTCTTTAAGAGTCATTTCCAGACTTTCTTCCATCCTATTTGCTTTTAGGATTTGGTTTTTCAGGTTTCTCATGGGTTTCTCCATCTCTTTTTCTTTCTATTCATGTTTTTCCTTTTGTTCAACTACAAAAAATTTCAGTTGTCTATATCTAGTTTTCTATCTTCTTAATTCATCCAAGGCACTGAGAATTTCTTCTTCCATATTAGCCTCTGCTTCATCTTTTGACTCTTCCTCATTCTCAATTTCTTCTATGTCATTAGGATATTCAATACCTAGAAAAAGGACTTCATCATCATCACTGTCACTAGACTCTAATGAATTGTTGTTTACTTCTTTTGAGTAAAAAATATTTTTCCCTTTGTAAAATGTTTTCTTGTAGTGGGTTTTCCCTTCTTGTATTGATTAATTGTGTCTTCTTCATATTTAGGGTCCTCCTTGGGATAGGAAAACTTGGATGCAAAGTGGCCAACCTGGCCACAATTAAAACATTTGAAAGGCAGCTTGCCTTTGTACCTCCCTGATCCTTTCTGAAGTTTTTTAATAAAATTGGCTTCTTCTACATCAAATTCTCTATGATGGTTGAGTTGAGGTTTTTGCTTCTGATTTTTTTTTTATTGAGCACCTTGAAAGATGCCTCTTCCTTTTGGGAGGCTCTCATGACCTAATCTGAACTCATAGGTTGTGAGGATTCCATACAATTCATCCATGATGAGTTGATCTATATTTTCTCGATCTTCAAGAGTGGACACTTTAGGATTATACAACATAGGAAGTGTTCTTAGTATCTTTTCAACTAACTCATTGTCTGACACTTCTACTCCCAAACCTATGATTTCATTAACAAAATTATCAACTCTTTCGAAGTACTCTGAGATATTTTCTTCATCCTTCATTTTTAGACCTTCATATTGTACTTTGAGAGTCTGAAGTTTGTCCCTCTTTAACTTGGAATTTCCTGCATATATAGTTTCCAATTTATCCTAGAGTTGTTTTGCAATTTTATAGTTTAGTACTTTAACAATGATCTTCTTACTCAATCCAGCTTGTAGTGTGTTTAAAGCCTTTGCATGTTCCCAAAATTTATTCTTGTCTTTTACTTCTGTGGGAGTGACTTTTGGAACATCATATCCTTTTTCAACTAATGTCCATACTTCCAGTCCAATGGACATCATATATATTTTCATTATAACACTCCAAAAGACATAGTCTTCACCATCAATAGGGGGAATTTTAATGACATCTTCAACTGATGATCCATTCTGATGTATATTTCTCTTCAAGTGATTTAAAATTTTAGTGAAGAGACCCACTCTGATACCAATTGAAGGACCAGATCCTCTCAGTGGGAGGGGGGGGGGGTGAATTAGTGACACAACAATTTTATCAATTTTTCTTTTAATGCAATAAATATTTTAACACAGTATTTTATAGTGGAACCCAATTGGGAAAACCACAAACACTTTTCTATTAACTGCAAAATTATATTTTATAAGTTACATAGAAGGAAGATGTTATTCCCATTAGATCAACACCCACTGATCAGGATGCACCCACACCCCTGTTCACTAGCTCCAACTGGTAGGATGTTACAACCCCCTATTTATCCAACTACAACTGACAAGGAAGAACCTACTCCTCTGTAGGCTTTAACCTGCCCTTGCACCTCCCAACCACCCTTAATTTCATCAATCTGGAAATAGGATATGCAGTCCAATAATGATCTTCTATGTTAAACACTAGATCGCATAACTGCTACTCTGTCTCCTTTTGTTTTTTTATCTTCAATTAGACATTGACATACACACTTTCTAATTCACATCTCAGTATATTTATAATCCTTTAAACTTTTCAACAAAACTCTTCATAAACAACATGTTTGTTCATTAGATAACCCTTGTTTTAAGTAAAACAATCATTAACATGACTTTTCATAAGCACGCATCATTTTAACAATCATATGACCTATTTTTCATAAATAAATCACAGGTATGGATCGATTTCTTTTTAAATCCATTCCATATCTTTGCAAATATTGTAGAAACTGAGTTCTGCAGAGGCGCTTCCTTCAACCCATTTACATGTGATCACAGGCGCAGAACCACATGCTTATTAATTTAAGAATTTCTCTTCTTTCTCCATTTTCCTTTTAGCCACCATATGTCCAGTGTTGGGATCATGTTCTTCGATACTTCTTCCTTCGAAATGTTAGGCCTTTGCAACCTTTCAAATCTCATGAATCAGATTCCACCGAAACAAATTGGATGGTCAACATTTGTTCTTCCGTTAGTTGGGTGATCCTGGCTTGTCTAGAGGTTTCAAACAAATCTACAATCATGACTTAATCTACAGGTGAGTCAACAGTTTGTGTTTATTTCGGGATTTCATGGCTTTGGGGGTTCAGATAATCGTTGCTCCAATTTCCTCCGTAGTGATCACCTACCGAATATGTCATAAAGCGGTGGAGACCTTTTGTTGTCGGTTGACACTTCCACTTACGCTATCCTTCCACTGTACTTGATCAACGGTCGAGAATGCTCTTGAAGTGTTCTTAAAATAGGATGGCTCATATCCACTTCGAGACTTTTGTCTTTGGGACTTCAGGTGTTTTCTGGTGGTGAAACTCCCAAAGTGAAAAACTCTCAGAGTGACATAACTTGCTAACATCACTTGTTGACATGGCACTAACTGAGTGGTTTCCACATGTCACTTAGATTCATGGCTTACATATGCCTAAAGTACCTATGAGACCTTGCCACTTGTCATCATCTGATTACGCCACGTGTCCTTGCTGACGTAGATCTCTTTTTATGTGGCACATGTTCTTCTCCTTGATCTAACGGTCAGGATACTTCCCAAAGTGTTCCTCTGATCAAACGACTCATGTCTACTTCGAGACTTCGACCATCAGGACTTTGGGTAATTTGATTTCTCCACTTCCCAATTCTCCCGAAGTGTAAACCTCGAGTAAATTGACTTCATTCAATGGTCATTCTTTAACCTGAAAAGGATTAACACGATCCAATGACTATCGAGAATTTAACTATTCTGGATCTTGGGCCTTTGGCCTTGCTTATCCTATCCTTCTACTTTCCTCAATCAAACGGCCAGGATATCTTCTGAAGTGTTTCCTCAGATTAGACGGCTTGCGTCTATTTCAGGACATTTGTGGCTTACTCTGTCCTTCCAGTAAACATGATCTGACGATCCTGATACCTCCCGAAGTGTTCTTCAGATCGGAGGGTCCTCATTTAATTCGGTACTTCGGCCTTCAGGTGATCTTAATTGTTCTCAACCCTTTTTCTCCCGAAGTGGTCAGTGTCGAAATTGACCACTGCTACCTTGGCGTGCTCTGAATAGATCAACAGTCGAGAGGTTTTCTAGATCCAACGGTTGACGAGATTTCGTGACTCCGGGGCTTCGACCTTGGTAGTAAAATTGATGTTAACCATAGATCTATTGGCAGGTGACCATCGATAGTTGGTGTGGATTGCAGAACCGTAACTTGTGCGTGGTTTTAGCTCATCGCCCAATATCCGCAATTCAAGTTGTGCGATTGTTGGTGGATCAACCAAAGTCGTCGATATTTGAATCGATGAGATCTGATGGTCTAGATTAATTGCGGGATTGTAAATAACGTGTTGTTTAATTCTCCCTTCGCACTTCGCAATCAATCCCTGCCCTTGATCTAGTGCTTGAATATCCAACCGTCTTGGTTTTTCCTATGGGGATTTTGATCCAGATCACATTTATGCACTGCGCTTTCCCTTCTGAGCTTCACATGTGTCATCGACTGTTGACATCAATGATAATACATTAATGACAATATGTTCAACAATACCATCTCTATGAAGCTTGCAGGGATTGTAAATGGATTAGAGGATGCGTACAATGTATTGGACAACCAAGGTTAACCTAAAAATCACCCATCATGTAAGAACAATGTTGAGGAGAGTGGTATGACCCAGGAAAAGAGAAAAATGACTAGTTATGATTAAAAATTCCCAAAATTCCATCAAAATCAAATAAACCAATTTAGAAACCTCCTACAGAATCGCAATGGCTCTAAGGTTGCAGCCATTGATATCTGGGAATAGAAATTCATCCCAATGTGGTATTAATAGAGCTACTATACTCCCTATTAGACAAGGAAAACCAATAATGTAGTAAATCCACAAGTTTGATTACATATCCCTCCCATTTATGCTCCCACTATTCATTGTAAACCATTTATATCAAGGAGAATCTCTAGTATCTTGACACTTAAACAAGTTAACACAACAAAACAATAACACATAGAGAAAACATTTCACATAGATACATTTTTTACCCTAAAACCCCAAATGGGAAAACCAACATTCAATATTTTCTTAGTCTATTTTGACAATCTCTGGTTACAGTATAGTTCACGGCTCCTATACATTAAACATTTTCTTCTCTTGGACAGAAAAAACACCCCCTATGAGAGTCTAATTACAAGTATATATAGGTTAGTTAGGGTAATGGGAAGGTCAAGGGATTGAAATTTCATTTCCCATTCCTCTCTCTCGTTTCCTCTTCTATTCTATGCTTATTTTATTTTAATTAATTAATTCTTTTATTTTCCTTTATCTTATTCCACTTTACTTTGCATTGTATTTTACATAGTTTCTAAACTTCCTTAATTGTTGAATTTATTTGGATACTAAGCCTTACAATCGTTGTTTTTTGTTTAGATACATTTCATATCAAGATAGGAATCGAGAAATAATTTAGATAATATGTATTATATATCTATAAAGAGTATAAAGGGCATACTTCAACATAAATCCAAAGATATAGTTAACTTGAAATATGATCAGAGTCCATGAAGGCCATCAAGGTGAAGCCATACAATGTATATGTTAGAAATAATAGATCTTCTCGTTTAACCATAGACAATATAGAAATATTGCCACCCAACCATAGGCCGAAGCCACCCTCGAGCACCTTAACATTGGCAAAGAATGATTCCGGAAGAAAACCCTAGGCCTAATATACAATCAATGTAGCATACCTCTCTCCAGAGCTAGCACATAAGGAAGAAATTCCAAACCATAACCAATAGAAAGTCCGAGCCTAAATCGAGAATACATATTGCAGTAGCTGCAGCTGCAGCTACTCCCCAGACTTGCGTACTTACCCAGTTTCTGCAGTGCGCACTTCTACATTTCTGTAGTTTTGAGCTATGTCTTCAAAATGATCTCTGAAGTCCTGTATTTATACTATTTTTCCTGAGCTGTCTGGGTCGAATTCTCATTATGGAGGCTAAACACTTAATATTAAATATTTCCTTCAGTCGACATGTCTTATAGGGTTATGTCCAATGCTTTATGGTTTCTTCTTGCTTCCCAGAATATTCTATTCTCATCAGGGTTAAACATGTAGGTTTAAAACCTCCCGCAGCTACCATAATATCAACACTTCCCTCCTAGCTAGGGAGGTATTGAAGGAAATGGTCTTGAGCAAAAACATACCATTCAACCGATAGCATCATCATAGCCATACATGATATCTCATGATTAGATCATGAGAACCATCATCACTATCAATATCATTTGATAGCATCAATTGCATCATCTCTCGAAGCCATACTCCATTTGAGTAATCAGGCATGATTCTGAATAAGTCACTCACTCCATAGAGTGATACAAGGACCATTCTTCTAATCTCGACATACGTCTCAGAAGAATGACTATCCCAACAAATGCTAAAAGTTATGCCATGGGATACAGAGACCATTCCTATAGGAGTGTCAATCTAGGACTATTTTATAATCGGTCCATATGTACCATAGAGATCCGTCTCAACCTATATGCCTTAGAAAATATCGGTCCTCAAATATTTTCCTAATCAGGCCACAATATGTGCCTTAGGAAAATACTAGTCCATGACATGTCAACAAATTGTCAACCTGGACCATT
Organism: Picea sitchensis; assembly: GCA_010110895.2. Classification (NCBI taxonomy): domain Eukaryota; kingdom Viridiplantae; phylum Streptophyta; class Pinopsida; order Pinales; family Pinaceae; genus Picea; species Picea sitchensis. The sequence goes on from SNQJ01S0028296.1 coordinate 71,532, forward strand.
CTCCACAGAGAAAATACATGTCCACCAACAATATGTTCTATCTAGACCATTCTCTACCTAGAGAATGTCTGTCCACGAGCACACTGACTATCCATCTAGTTGATAATCATTTTCATCACTATTGATAGTCTACATGGAAATCAGAACATTGACATTCAATAGAACACAACTGTGTTTATCCATAGTAGTACACAAATACTATGCAGTGGTACACAACCACACCAAGTAGCACACAGCTACTTAATCAGTGACACATATTCACAACCAGTGGAACACATTCACCTTAGTAGAATACATTTGTTGTCTAGAGACATACAATCTTCTTAGCAATCATATCATCTGATATCAACCTGCATAGAAACAATATCATGATATAAAATGAGTCATCTAGGCCATTCTTCCACTCACATCTGTGATATTTGGAAGAGCATATGCCCTCATATAGTAAAACATCGACCATGGGCTATCTGGACTATTCTTACCAAGCATGGAAGAATAATTGTCCATGATTTCTGAGCCTAGACCATTCACCTAACTAGGCCATTCCTCCAACACTAAACATAGTGAAACCTGGATAGAATGAGTCTACCCTAGGGAATGTCTGTCCATGATTGTTAAACCTGGTCGATTCTCCTAACTGGGACATTCCTCCGACACTAAACATAGTGCAACCTGGATAGAATGAGTCTTCCCTAGGGAATGATTGTCAAAACCATTTCCAAATGGGAATGACTGTCCTGCACTAACCTCCAAAACAAACCATTCTTTGAAACTGCACACAACTGTAAACGTTGAAAGAATGATTGCCCGACAAGGTGGACCATTCCACTTGATCACTACTCAGAGTGACTGCCAAGAAGAATGACTGTCCTAGACCATCCACCCACACTGGCCACAAGGGGAATCGATGTCTATGGTACATAATCAATCTATCAGACCATTTTCATTACGAAAATGACTATCTAATATGGAACACTTTTCGAACTGGAAAATGCCTGTCCATCGGAAATATCAAACCACTTTCTGAATTGGAAAGGAACTGCTCATCCTGGAGCATTTTTCGAACTGAAAAATGATTGTCCATAAATCAATAACACATCAGTGCTCCCTCCCAACCTGGGAGTAATATATTCCTTTTTCAATAAGGAAGTCATCTCCACTAGCCCCAGCTTGCAAACTTTTCATCTTGGGCAGAGGTTTTGCCAAAATATCTGCTATCTGCTCATCTATGGAGATATATTGGAGAACCACTTCTCTTTTTTGGATTTCATCACGGAGAATGTAATGCTTGATGTTAATGTACTTCGGTCTGTCATGGAACTCTGGTTTTCTCTGAAGGCTTCATATAGATCTGATCATTACAATATATCATGGTTGAATTCAACATTTATTTTTCCTGCTAGCTCATGACATCGTGGAAAGGGTCAAAATGAAACACATACAAGTAGCACTTCTTCTGTCATCATGAGAGTTTTCCATCGATTAGTAATCCATCATCCCAGACTTCTGAGTAACTATTTCAATACACTGTCTCTGTCATAGAAATTTTTCACCATGCTTCTACTGTATATGAGATACTTTGCATTAAGTTGTTTGAATCCATACAAGGTCTTCTTATATCTGCATACATGGGTCTCTTTCTGGTATACCTAAAAAAATTGAGATTGCTTTACATAAGATTCTTCCTCAAATTCTCTTATTGGGAAGAACAATATTTTACAACCAACTAATGTAAACTTGAATCCATGGATACTGCACGAGATATAATAGCTCAGATAGAGGTATATCGGGTTTACGAGAACAAGCTGTTATCATAGTCTTCTCCTCCTTCTGGAAGAACCTCTAGTTCTAAATCTCGCAATGCTTCCATTCATAATCCTTTTTCACAATTTCTTACATATATTGTTCTTCACCATATCTTTCATTACTTCTACTTGATTGCCTCTAGTGGGTTCAAACCAGCTTGGTAGTCTTGTGATTCTCGGTATAATGACTGGTTTTTCTGGATTTTCTTTCTTTCTCGGAATCTTCATGTTCTTCCTCATGTTTCACTTTAGCTCTTGGGTCGATGGATTCTTCTATAGATTCCATGCCCTGAAGATTCCAACTTCTTCCTTTCATCATAGGATCATGGATGTAGATGGACAACCAAATATACTTTAAGGATTCTTTTCAAAGAAGACTTCTTCTGGAGTCAAACTGAACACGTGTTGTTTTCATGGCTGCTACTTTCAATGGGAACAAGAACAGATTCTTCATAATCCTTAATGGATCATATCATTTAGATTTAGCTCCCTCCTAATCCTTGCTTCATGCATGAATGCATGCTCTTATTTTTGGAATTTTGTAATCATCTCCCTCCATCTAAGAGAGTCCATGCTTTCGTCTGCATCCTTATTTCCTTCTGCAAAGTGTCACATGCCTTTTTCTAATTTCCTCTTGATTGCTGACTTCTTTCTGTTTTGACTTCTTCTGGGTCTCTTCAAGTTTGATTCTTATTTTGGCTTGTCTGGCAGTTGTTACTTATATACTAGCTTAACTTGTAGTCATTGTGATAGAAATCCTTATCTTGTTATTCTTCCATAGGTATTTGTTTCACTTGAACATCTTATCTTCTAGGACATAGATATGCAAGATATATACAGAAACTATGCAAACATGTTATGTACAAGAACTATGAAGAATATTATTACCTTGACTTAGAAAAAGAAGTTTGTTTTATCCTGCTTGGCCTTCTTTGAGGGTTCCCTTTCTTCGACAACTATTGCTTCATCTGTTTCCTTCCTTTTTCTTAACTCAGGACAGTGGCTTCTGTAGTGACCATATTTTTGACAGTTGAAGCATTGTATTTTTTTCATATCCTTTTCTTGATTTGGTTTCTTCCTTGAGCCAAACTTCTTCTTATTTATGAAATTCTTGAACCTTACTGTAAAATCTTGATCATCGTATTTCTTTTGGGGTTTCTCTTTTGCATTAATCCTTGATTCTTCTTGTGCACAACAATTCCATAGTTATTCGAATGTGGGATAATACTTTCTTGTGTTCATTCTTGCGGAAAATGCATCCCATGTCTTGGGAAGACCATTAAGTACTATATTTACCAGTTCCTTCTCTGAAATGATTTCTTCAATAGCTTGTAGTTGATCTATTAACTAAGATATTCTCACAATGTATGATGTTATGTTATCATCATCATTCATTTTCATGTCACAGAGATCATTCTTCAGACTCATTACTTGTCCAGTGTTTCTGACTGAGAAGTGGTTAGTTAGGGAATCATACATTTTCTTAGATGAGTCAAGATGAGAGATGTAGGGTATCAAGTGGCATTTTACAGAGTCCAATATGATATTCATGGCATTGATGTCATTGTCTTTGAATTTCTCCATAACTGCAATGTTTTGAGGTTCCTTCTCATTTCCTTCTTCAAACTCAGGTTCCACGATCTTTCCTTTCACGATATCCAACACTTTATTCTTGGCAAGGATGAGTTCAATCCTTGTCTTCCATGCTATGAAGTTAGAAGCCCCTTCTAACTTGTTTTCTGACTTCATAGAGTAAGTCATGACTGCTTTGACTTGGTCAACCTTTGACTTTGACCAAAAAATCAAACTTGGCATTTTAACTTGCTGAGAGTACCAGGAGGTGCATTGGGTTAGGACACACTAGGCTATCCAGAAATTAGGTCAATCTCTTCACTTAAGGTGCCTCAACAAGAGGGTTAGGGTTTCGTTGCTGCAACAAAAACTGACTGCAACTGCAACTGCAACTGTAACTGAAAAAATCCTCCCAATCTATCTTCCAGCTGTTAGACTGTCCAAAGATAGGGTGGGCCCATAACCTGTTAGAAATAATAGATGTGCTCGTTTAACCATAGAAAATATAGCAATATTGTCACCCAACCATAGGTCGAAGCCACCCCCGAGCACCTTAACCTTGACAAAGAATGATTTTGGAAGAAAACCCTAGGCCTAATAGCCAATCAATGTAGTGTAACTCTCTCTAGAGCTACCACACAAGGAAGAAATTCCAAACCATAACCAATAGAAAGTTTGATCCTAAACCGAGAATACAGATTGCAGTAGTTGCAACTGCATCTACTCCCCATACTTGCGCACTTACCTAGTTTCTGCACTGCACACTTTTACATTTCTACAGTTTCAAGCTGTGTCTTCAAATTGAGCTCTCACGTCCTGTTTTTATATTGTTTTTCTTGAGTTGTCTAGGCCGACTTCTCATTCTAGAGGCTAAACACTTAATATTAAATATTTCCTTTAGCCGACTTGTCTTCTAGGGTTATGTCCAATGCTTTAGGGTTTCTTCTTACTTCCCGAAATATTCTATTCTCGTTAGGATTACACGTGGAGGTTTAATACCTCCCACAACTACCATAATATCAACAATATACTTTCAAGATGGGGTGTAGAATATATATAAGGCATTGGTAATGACCAAAAGATACCAAGACAAAATTAACATTAAGATTTCCCCTAGCAGGTCGATTCCTAGTTTGTATACTCCCACCCACACAAGAAAAACATGGAGTAGACAAGTCCCCACAAAAATATATGCAATAGGTGCCACTATATTCTGAGTTTGCAAAAACCTTTGGAAAAGATAACTATAGTGAGGGTAAAGGTGAATGAAAACAATTGAGGAATAAGACCTTTGGAAAAAACAACTCTAGCAACAACTATTTCTTCACCCTATCCAATAGTGACGAATAAAGGATTTGCAAACTAGTAGAAGAAGGCTAGAATTATTAAAGTTGTAATCATTATTATCATCCCCCATTGGAAAATGATTGCAAGCATACTGTATTATTTAGCACCATAAGCTTGTGCACCGACAATCTTTACTA
>SNQJ01S0028297.1:0-23064 GCA_010110895.2 Picea sitchensis
TTGTGATTCAAGGACTCATTCATGGATCATGAGCCTTAAAAGATTCATTTAGGTACTAATACCCTTTATTTTCTCCCATGACCATGGTTAAGGTCTTGAGACCCATCCCTTATGCCTAAAACTTTCTAAGGATGCTAATATATATCATTCATAGGATAAAGATTCTATCTAGAGAGTTTATGTGATGGTTTGAGGTGTCATTAATGAATTATGATCCTAGAAGATTAGATTAGGTACTATGGCCCTTATTTTTCTATGTCAATGATGATCAAGGCCATGAGACCCATGCCAGGTACACAAAATATCTCAAAAATGTCCATATCCCAGAATGAGGCCAATGATTTTGGTTTGTGTGGTGGTTTAAATCCTATTTCAAGGATCAGTGCCCTATAAGCTTCATTTTGGGATGATAGCCCAAGACCCATCCCTTATGTGAAAATACCCATCCATGATGAATAATACCCCTCAACCTCATATGTAAGCGATATGGATCATAGGAGAAAAGTCTCCTCTAGATACTCCTAGATGTTAGTGGGTAACAAGCTAGAAACACAAATACTGGAAAATACAAAGCGAAGTATGGAAGGAAATCACTTGTAATTCATTTTTGTAGGTGCTGAAGATAGTTGGGTTGAATAAAATATGTTGAAGTGACTTGTCCTGAATAAAGGAGTTGTGATGGATCTCCAAGAGTAATCCATGTCTGGACACATGTAGCTCAAATTTCCTGTTAGACAAGATTTGAATGTGATATCTAATATATATATATATAGGATTTCAAACACTTATTATATATCACATTCGAATCTTTTATATATATATATATAGGATTTCAAACACATATTATATATCACATTCGAATCTTGTATATATATATATATAGGATTTCAAACACATATTATATATCACATTCGAATCTTGTATATATATATATATATATATAAGAAAACAAACACTAGATCTACTACCATAAAATATATATCAATGATAAATATAAGTAGAGAGATTGTAGTACACTCAAAGGGGATGATGTCTCCCTTTCGATTCAAGGTAGGGGAAGAAATAGAAGGATAGAAGAGTTAGGTTTGCTAGAAAGGTTCAGAAGAGGTCCACCCTTTAGGAAAAGGTGTATGAGAGGAAGGTCGGAGAGGGGTCATTAAGGTGGATCACTCATCACAATGACGGTGCCCTATAGAATTCTAGGTCTCTAAGTTTTGAGACGTTATATTGATGAAACCTATGAGGTAAGAGGGGGTCTAAGGGGAATATAGATGTACATCACCCAATGCGTGTGTCAGAGGGAGTGACTTGATGGTTTTTTATATTGACTTAGGTTCAAGAGGAGGAGTACTTTCGGTAGGTTGAGGAAGGATATCTTGTCTTAAAGAAGTTTTGAGTTGAGATGCATCATCGTGTTTAGGAGAAGTGCATTGTCAAGTTGTAGTAACTTGGACAAAGGGAGATCATGAGCCTTGTTGGGAATAAGAAGATTTCTTTTGTAGAAGGACTTGACATTCATTCGAGTTGTGAGTGTTGAGATTATGATAATTTCACCATTTGTTTGATTTAGGGAAAAGGTTAGAATCCATGCTTATGTGATTAGTTCTAGGAGAACTTATATGAGGAGGGGAAGACCTATTTGTCTTACACTACTTGGGTGGAGGCAAATTAGGTACTAAATGAGAAAGGATTTGAGGTAAGGTTGGAGGTCTGGCATGGGGAACACATTGAGGAGGGAATGGTTTCCTAAGAGAGTCTTTAAGTTTTACAAATTATCTAAGGATTTACTCTTCAAGTTGTCACGTGTAGGGCATGCGTTCATCACACATCCTACATGAGGTGGAAGGTTGCATGTTTAATTGTTTTGAAGAAGAGGGTGTATTTGTATGATACCCTTGGCTAGGGGTAGAAGGGATATGTTCCATGTTGGAAGGAAGTGGTGAGTATCCTCCATGGTTAAYTTGGATAATGTAGTAATAAGGGGAATTAGGATCCCTATGTTATAAGGATGGGTAGGAATTTTTTTATGATTTCTTAGAAAATTACTAGGAGGCATGTTAATGTCATTGATTTGAATGAGGTGAGAGAGTTTGGAAATGTTTTGAGGGGAGGTTTGGTCGATACTAAGATCAAATAAGATAGCTAATAAAACACTGGATGAATGACAAGAAGAGGACTACATTGTCAGAAGAGACGAGGGGAAATAAAGAAGAGAGAAGGGAGGAACCTCCCTTAAAGTTGTAGGGTTGAATCATCCAAGGTATGAATATAACTATGCCAATGAAGATGCCTTAAGATGAATCGACAAGTCTTCAAATTTGGATCCAAGTCCATCATTATAAGTCCTTGTAGAAGTGTTGGATATGATAGGTGCAAGCAACCAAAATCATGGAAGAAATTCATGTGCTTGAGCACACAAATAAGTGAACCATGGGGAACATTCCATTTTTTTAACTCCTTACCTTAAAACCCCTATAATACCCATAACCTCTGTGACCCATATCCACTGAACTCTATAATTTGAAACACAACCCCTATAAACACTATTATTCTAATCCCTAAATTATAAAACCATTAACTCCTAACCTCTAAACCATTTAATCCTTAACCACAATGCTAATCCCTAACCCATATAACCCATATAATTCCTAAACCCCAACCTACATATAGTTTATATTAATTTTAATTTGTATAATTATGTTAATTATATTTATATTTATATTATATTTTGTTATAATTAATATAATATATATTAAAACAACAAAATAAAATATATATTAAAAACAAAAAAATATGAAATAACAAAATAAATTTAAAAAAAAATATATATCAAACCAAACTCGTGCCTAGCCTACAATGCGAGTGACAACAAAGCGCAAGATAGAGCCATGATATACCCTAGAGAATACACTAGAGGCTGATACACAGTGCGAGTTATACACTAGAGTATATACACTAGAGGATACATAGTGCGAGCGATACCCTAGTGGATAAATAGTGCGAGCGACAGAGTCGTGGGATACACTAGTGGATACACAAGTGGATACACTAGAGGATACACTATCTAGCCTATAGTGCGAGTGATAGATCTGGATACCCTGGCTAGCCCATAGTGTGAGCAAAAGAGGAGATTCTAGTGATAGAGGAAACGAGCAATGCCTCCAAAATTGGTAATTTTTCCTCCAACGACAAGTTGATTATATAAGGTTGCATCTGAACTATTTGATGAAATAGGTGAATGAAATTGTCTACATGAACTAGAAAAATATTATCATTTATTTGTTTGTATGACTATTTTAAGGATTAGACCATGATCTGGAACCCTTATCCATTACCATCCTTTGGGGTATTCTTGGTATGTTGATACATCTTCAAGTAAGGGCACACACTAATTAAAGTTTTTTTTTTTTAAGTAAAAGGTAGATCCTGTTATATTAAAGCTTAAGAAAAAAGAGTATACATGACACATAGTCGCTAACTGTCTTGCCTGTGTAGGAAACCAGGATAGCTGGTTGTCCCACAGTAGCATGCAAAAAAATACAGAGAGTGAAGCACCACCCTGCCCGTAGAAAACCAAGGAGTGTGTTCATGTTTAATAGTATTCTAGTAATGGAGATTCTAATGCTATCCAGGATATCAACTAGAGGACTACAGTCCTGGTAAACTATGACAACAGACAAATAGAAAAACATGGAGACAGAAAGACCTATTAACCGACACTCCCATTAGCATCCTTCGCTTCTTCCTCGCTAATTGGAATTGCAAACGGATGTGCACATGTTGGGAATTGGCGCTTAGGAGTGGCGTTGGAGTAGGCCGCATAGAGCATGTCCAAGCACTGGCTAATGCAGACCGCTCAGAAAATCTGATCGTCGAACATTCTTCGGACTTCGAAAATGAGCTGCAACTGCTTCGGGAGCAAGAGAGGTGGCGAGGGCGGCATCAACAACTTGTCGTCTTTTCCCAGTCGTCTTGCACCTTCTTCTCCTCCTGTATCCACCTGTGGCTCCTCCTCGATTATGCATGGTGCTACGTAGGGGTCTGAGGAGTCTTTGGCGTGGGGTGTTGCCTCTGAGCCGATAAAGCAAGTTGGGGGGTCCGAATTGTCGGGGACTGTAAACATATTACTTTCTGAGAAATCCGGTGGGAGCTCAATGCTCAGGTCTTCTTCCACAATTGTTCCAGGAGGTGAGCTTGCAGCCATCATCGCCTGTCGTCGCCTTTGCTTGACTAAGGTCACCGCACGTTTGAAATTCCGGTGTCTCTTTCTTCTAGAGTCGGTTGTATGCCAGCCAGCTCCCCTATGGGGCCTCCCTCTCACCCTCGGCAGGGCTAGAGCGAAGTTTAGTGCTGATTCACCGAGAGCTCTGTTACAGCTCCGCTATTCGGGAAGCTTCAAGGGCACAATAGAACTCCCGGGAAGGCAGGTGGAGGGATAAAATGTGATTATCGCCATTAAAGCCATGAGCTTAATGCTCTGGCTGATCGGACTGAAGTCACTCGTGTAGGGGTTCATCGGAGGATGGAGGCGGACGAAACTAATGCGCCTCATAACTCGCAGAGTGTGTGGTGAGGGCCGATATAAATGGCCTCCCTCACCTCCTCGCCACGTCCCTCACTCTTGACTCGTGTCACCCCATCCGGGGCTGGGAAGTCTTTACTGGCCAGTAGCTTGCAACAATTGTAGAGAGCGGAGAATTCAGTGCTTCTGGCATCCCAAGTTATTAGCTCTGTTTCTCTATGTACGCCCTTATTTGCCAGGTGATATTCTACTGTGTTTGCCTCCCTTTTAACGTGGGAGAGGATGACATTGATATTATGCCTAAGTAAGTTTTTAAAGTCTTCTAGCAATCCTGCAAGGCGCCAGCTGGGAGAGATTTTTTGCGGGTGTCCCCCATGCAGGATCTTAGTGATGAGCTGGATGACAATTTGGGAGTCCCCTTCCAGAATTATTTTGTGACTGGTTAGGGCTATAGCTTGTTGGAGGCCCTGTAGTAGGCCTGTTAGTTCTGCAACATTGTTTGTGGTCTCTCCCAAATATCCCACATTCAATGTTAGGATTTCCCCTGTGGAGCTCCTGATTACAGCTCCATATCCTGCCGGTCCAGGGTTGCCTTTTGAAGCTCCATCGAAGTTGATTTTTATGAATCCAGTTGGTGGGGGGGTCTAGAGGGTTGGGCTGGGGAAGTGACTCTTGGGAGGTTTGAATGCCCCTGAGTCTTTTAGGTTGAGTTTCCAGCCTTAGAGGATTAGTGCCTCCTCCCGGTTGCAGTCCTTGTCCCGAGGTTTCCAGTTCTTGCTTCTAATTGTCTCTCTGATGAGCGTGGCAACTCTGTTCTAGGTTGCCTCTGCAGGGGAGTTCTTGGAGTGAAAGATGCGTTTGTTCCTCTTCTTCCATATCTACCAAAGAATGAATCCTGGGAGTGAAAGCCAGATATGGTTCAGAATGGGGTTGTTTTATGTGATTGAATCCCAATTTTCAATGGTGTCCCTGATACTGCCTCGGTTTTGGTTGGATCGGCACATGGTTTGTGCTCCCTGGTCCCAGACTGTTTGACTGTAGCTACATCCGTTGAAGAGATGTTCTTTAGTTTCTTCTTGGGATTGACATAAGACACACATGGATGGTCTAGTGAATCCTCTCTTCCTGAGATTATCCCATGTTATAATTATGTTGTGGATGATTAGCTAGAGGAAGGTGGATACCTTGGGCCAGAGCACTTTACTCCATATCTTGCTCCAGATGTTATCCCTTTGCTGATTGTGGTGGTTGCAGTGTATGCCATAGGCTTCTTTTACCGAGAAGTTTCCTAAAGCTGAGTGCCCCCATCTGAGGATATCGGGCCCCTCCCTCTAGGGGATTTTCCTGCGTCCAGCCTCTTGATGCCAGGCAGACAAGTTTAGATCAGGGGGTGTACCTAGATCATGGTTGGAGGTTTTCCATTGCCGCCAGGTCTGCCCCGCTCCCGTGGGTTTCCAGAGATCTCACACCTTCATCGCAGGGGTTTGATTGAGGGCCAAATGGAGGGGTGCAAGTTCAGCTAAATCCTGTAGAGGTTTAAGTTGTTTCCACGAGTCTTGCCAGAACCTTGCACTGTCTCCATTGCGTATTTCCCAAAAGGTGTGTTTATGTATCATATCTTTGTTTTTCCAAGTAGTGTTCTAGATGTTCGAGCCCTGAATTTTGATGTTGTGTCTGATTAGTTGATCTGGCTGCATGGTAGGAGCATATTTGTTCTTCCAGATTTGAGCCCATAATGCGTCTGGTGTTTTCATCCACCTCCACCATATCTTGGCTCCCATTATTTGGTTGAGCTTTCTAGGATCCTGTAGCCCTAGGCCTCCCCTTCTTTTCAGTGTGCATACCTTATCCCAGCACACCAGGACCCATTTCTTCTTGGCCTGCAAACCTTTCCAGAGGAAATTTCGTTGGATGTTTCTGATCGCTCTGATGATGTGCTTGGGAGAAGCTAACGCCGTGAAAAGGTAGGTGGGTAGGGTTTGGAGGACTGACTTTAGCAGGACTAATCTGGCTACAATGTTTAAAGGCCTAAATGTCCAGTTAGCTAGTCTGTTGGAGATGGAAGTAAGGAGGTTGTCCCAGGAGATGGTCTTAGCTGGCGCTCCGGTGAGAGGAATACTCAAGTAATTGGACGGAAGGGAGATCCTGGGGATGCCCAGGATTTTGGAAATATGCAGTTGGACTGCAGTGGGGGTGTTGAAGAAGAAAAGCTTGAATTTTTCTAGATTCAGAGTCATGCCCGAGGCTTTAGTGAAGTCTGAAAGGATGGAATTGAGTTTGTGGGCTTCACGTGGAGTAGGGGAGTTCATTAGTAGGGTGTCATCGACAAATTGGCTATGTGAGGGGGCAGGCCTGATATTGTGTAGGGGTAGACCTATGAGGGTGCCTTCTAGTACTGCTGATTTAATATAGCGACCCAGGCCCTCCGCCATTAGAACAAAAAGAAAAGGTGAGAGTGGATTGCCTTGTCTTATGCCTCTAGAAGCCGAGAAGGGGCGCGAAGGGACTCCATTGAATAGGATTGAGAAGAACGCCGAAGAGGTGAGGTTCAAAATCCAGTTTACCCAATCATGATCAAAGCCAAAGGAGTCTAGGATAGCTTTGAGGTACTGCCAACTGGCTCTGTCAAAAGCCTTTGAGAGATCGAGTTTAATTAACGTACCTGGGGTTTTTGTTGTCTTGAGAGAGATGACCACCTCATTTTTCAGTATGACGCTATCCATGATCTGCCTTCCTTCTACGTATCCAGCTTGTTCCTTGGAGATGACAAAAGGAAGAATTGGCTTGAGTCGATTTGCAATTACCTTGGTGATAATCTTGTAGATGACGTTGCATAAGGCAATGGGTCTAAACTGTTTGGGGTTCATGACTCTTTCTTCCTTTGGGATGAGGGTGAGGAAGGTGGCATTGAAGGCTTGGAGCACTTGTCCCGACGATCTGGATTCTTCAACGACCTCCCATACATCCTGGCCTATTATATCCCAACAGTGGTGGAAGAAATCTACAGTAAAACCATCGGGGCCTGGGGATTTTCCTGGGGGCATGTCTTTTACGGCTTTGTCCACCTCTTCCTTGGATATTGGCCATTTGAGAGCTACATTTTGCTCCGGTGTGATTAGCTTGGGGATGTGGCTGGTGACTCGGGAGATTGCTTCGCCCTTGTCCACATTATTTTCCGTGAGGAGGGTATGGTAGTATCTGTGGAGCTCCTCTTCAATACGAGCATATTCCCTTATTAGTTGGCCCTGCTCATCCTCCAGGTGTGTTATTCTGTTGATGTGTCTCCGGTGTATCATAGTTCTGTGGAAGAATTTGGTATTATTTTCCCCTTCTTTGAGCCACTAAACTCTAGATTTCTGTCTCCAGAGGATTTCCTCTTGCCTCCTTCTTTGCTCCAGTTGCATCTGTAATTGCTCCTCTTCCTGCATGAGTTCAGTAGTGCGGGCCCCTGATATAAATATCTTTTGTATTTCGGCTAGCCTGAGCTCTGCATATTTGATGGCTTGGAGGATGTTTCCAAAGGTGTTCTTATTCCAGTGTTTGAGCCTTTGCTTGAAATTTTTAAGCCTTTGCTAGAATCTGTACATCTTGGTGCCTTCTGCAATTTCGCATTGAGTCCACCAAATTTGTGCCAGTTGATGGAAGTCTGGGTGTGTGAACCATAATTTTTCAAATCTGAAGGGTTTAAATTTTGGAGTTGCTTCTATGGCTATTTGGAGGGCTATCGGCCAATGGTCAGAACCCGTTTTGGGAAGGATCAAGCTTTCTATACAGAGATCTCTCTCAATCAAATGTTTTGTTACAAGAAAGCGATCGAGTCTGCAGGCTATATGTTGGCTGCCAGATCTACGATTAGACCAGGTGAAAGTGCCATTGCTATTCTCTATGTCTACTATCTTTAGCTGTTTAGGGAGGGTTTTGAACTTACCACTATCTTGCTCTAGTCGCTTGCTGCCTCCCGTTTTTTCCTCTAGTGACATTATCATATTAAAGTTGCCTCCTAGGATCCAGTTGGGCGTGTTCACCAGTTCTTTGACTTGGGTCAGCTTTTCCAAAAATTTGTTCTTTTCCTGTTGTCCTTGTGGGTCGTAGACGTTGGTGATGGTCCCCTCCTGATTCGAGCCTATTATTTCAAAATGTGCTGATAAGGTGCCTGCTGTGGAAAAGGGGCCACTGAGGATCGTGTGGGTGGGGTTCCACAATATTGCTAGACCTCTCGCTACTCCTATGGAGTCCGTGTAGAAATAGTGGAAGCCTTTCCATATTTGTTGCAATATTATCTCAGCTTCCAATCCGGCGCATTTAGTCTCCTGCAACATTAGAATGTCTGGGGTTTCCTCTTTGATGCAGTCTCTGAGGATCCTTTGCTTGGATCTTTTTTTAAGCCCTCTAATGTTCTAGGTGATGATCTTCATCATTAAGAGGAGGGGTGTAGGTGGAGGTATCCCTCCGAGAGCTTCTGTATCTGTCCTGAGTTGATCATTAGGTGCCCATCTTCTTTTATCAGCTGATGTATTGGTTTCCGACCTCTTCTTTTGCTTTCGCGTGGTGTTTTTTTGGAGCTAGAGCTTGATTCTGTAGCAATGCCAAGGCACGATGTGGAACCTGCTGTTGAGTCGAGGAAGATTTTGTGTACCTTTCTTAGTTGTTCTTCTAGGAGGCCTTGCAGGTCCCTTTGATCTAGGGCTTCCTCCAGTTTCTCCAGATCTATGCCAGCTAGATCTTAGGCATTCATTTGCATTTGAATATCTCCGTCTGCATCCCTGCTTCTTCTGCGTTGGTTTCTTCAAGCGGATCTGGAGGTGGGGTGGCAGTATTTGGGGCTTTGCCTGTCTGTGAACCTGTGTGGGGGTCTTGGATCTCCTCTTCCTCCGGTAACTAGCTTAGAATGTCATAAGCGTTCCTAGTTTGGATCCGAGGTCTGGGATCGACTGTCTGTCTTCGAATGGGATTTTTCTTCCTTGCCTGGATCACAGTGAAGCCATATTTTTGCAGATTCTGAGTGACTTTGGGGGTTGGCTGATTTAAGGGGAAATTCTGAAACAGATGGCCATGTTTGTGGAACTTTCTGCATCTGAACGGGATGTGCTCATAGTCAAGGGTTTGTGACCATTCCTCATCCTGGTACTCCAGTATTACGGATCCTGGTAGAGATTTGGCTATGTTCATGTAGACACAGATGCGAGCATATGAGGTGTATTTGCGCTGCTTTATAGCTTCAGAGGCCTTCACGTATTGACCAATGGTGTTTCCTATTCCCATTAGGATCTCCTCCAGCCAGAACTCTTGCGGGAGGGAGTAGAGGCGGATCCAGGCAGGTGCCATTGTGAAGTCCTCCTTATCTGGGATGAAGCGCTCTGTCCAGTACCATAGGAATAGCCCTGTTGAGTTGAATAAGTAAGGGCCATTTTCGAAGATACGATCCTTGTCTTCTAGGTTGTAGAGTATGATGGTGAAGAAGCCTTTTGAGTTGAGCTGGACTTCATAATCTCCTTTGGGGTTCCACCAATGTTTGATCCATTTGTGCAGATCCCTTTCTGATGGCCAGAGTCCCAAAAACTTACCAATGAGGGCATGTTCTTGCATAAACTGTGTGTGTTCACCCACCCTGGCTGAACTTATGTGATATTGGGGCGCCTTTTCCAGTTGTGGGATGCATTTCTTGGGTTCCCAACTGCGAGGTGCTTTGGGGTTGGAAGTGCTAGCTTCCGTCTCCATTTCCTGTCGAAGGCCCTGCTCTTTGGCGAGTAACTTCTCTCAGATTTGTTGCGGCGGCTCAAATGATGGTCTTTTTGCCCGCATTCCAGATTTGTCGTTTGCTGCTACATTACTATATGAGGGGGGTTTCCCCCCCTCTTCAGCGCCCATGGCTACGGACCAGAGCCGATATGGGTTCACAGTGAGACAGTAGGTTTTCATGGCCGCAGGTAGCGCTATAACTATCGGTTGACGTCTCGCATGGGCCGAGTGCTAGGGTTTCCTCGTAGGCTCCGAGTCCACACACTAATTAAAGTTGTAACGTAAAACACTTACAATTTGTACCAAGCAAACAACCTGTAGGAGGTACCTATTTTACTAATTCATTTATTGCATATCGAAGGTTGTGTATTGTTGGAGTTTATTTCAGCCTCAAACCCTATTGGTTTACCTCTTGTTTGAGCTAGAAAGAAAGATACAAGTTAATGATCCCATGGGAATTGGTTTACCCCTTTTCAACACCCCTTTTCAAAATTGTTCTATTTCATCTAAATATTATGATAAAGAGACTAAAATCCAAGGGGAAGAATAATATCTTATCTAATCAATATTAACAATGAATACCAAGGCCCTACAAGAATGGGTCCTTATGGGAGAAACCTTCACCAACAAGATCAACTATATATTCACAAACGTACTCAATACCCTTTATAATGGATAGACACATAAATTCATCAAATAGAGGAGAGGAGTTACCCCAAACTAACAAAGGAAGAAGAAGAAGAGTAACCCAAAAATCTCTTCCTTCCAAGTGGTAGTTTTTACCCTTCAATGGATTGATCTTGGTAGTTTGTAGAATACTTGAGCATTCACAATCAATATTTATGCACCAAATATAAACCAAGATACAATAGCTTCAAGAATTGACACCAAAGTCCATAAATACATAACCCTTATACATCCATATGCTCCAAGAAAGATATGGAAATTAAGCTCCAAGGAGTGGAAGCTCCAAAAATACAATGATGACTAAAAATGAGGAATGTATACTCCTTGTATAGAGTCTAGATCAACTCCGTTTATAGTAGAATAATAATATCTCATGTGAAATCCTTAGATTTATCCTAGGGAGGAGTGAAGAATTATTTCATCCAACTAACTAATATTTTTTGTAAGATAAATAGGTGGTCAAACCACATGTACAATACTCCAATCAAAATAGGCCCAAGAGAGTGGGATGCCTCCATCAAAGAGGCAATAAGATGAGTCAAAGGTCCAACATGTAGCCTCCAAAATCCTCCAAGTGGATAGATCCACAACCAAATCCTCAAAGTAGGAAATGCAAACCCCTTAGTTATTCTCCAAGGTGGACACGTATCTCCCCATAGTGAAAAATACCAACAAGTAATGAGTATAATCCCTCAAGAGTGGATGACTACCCTAAATTAAACTCCAATGGTCATGTGTGATGTATCCAATGTGTAACCTCCTTCTCAAATCATGTCAATGATGTACTCAAGTCAACGAAAGTCCAAGAAGGTCCATATGTGATAAATATAATCTCCAATGGATACGTAATGCATCCTCCAAGGAGGTCATCCATCAAACTATGTGACACATGCCTCCAAATGCACAAAGAAGTTGACCACTATAAATATTTGTTACATGGAATGGCATGAGAGGTCCATGTGCATGAAGAATATCTCCAAAATTCCTATGTAATTCTGACCAATGCCTGGAGTGTTGTAATATTGCATCAAGAGTTGTGAATGAACTTAGGAGTTGTGAATATGCCTTTGGAGTTGTGAAATTTAAAATTGTCATAATGAAGCCCATGCAATGTCCACTTAGCCACAATGTACATTCACCATTAATCGAACCAATATGTAATCATGCTCTTTGAATAAGGGCTTGTCCCATTTGTCCCTTTTTGATGGAGTGAGTCAAGGTAATTAAAAAATTTGTCCTTTTTTGGATGGAGTGACTCAAGGTAATGGACAACAAAAATAATGGAAAACAACAACAACATTACTTATCCCATTGTTAAGAACTCGCACCCATGCCTTAGTCTTTACAATTTTGTAGCCATTGATGGGTTACGAATCAATAACACCTCCTGTATTTGTTACTTAACAATGTACTTTACTCTCAATTACTCACTCCCTTTTGACATGTATAGGCCACCTTTACCTTTCTACTGTTTCTTCTCCTTGGTTTGAGGAATCAAATCCTCCACCTTAGCCACCTTGGTTCCCTCTTCCCTAGTTGTGACCTCCATTGGTATTATCAGTGTTATTAGGGTCCACTTAAGTGTTCAACATAGGCATTGTAGTCTAGTATTGGCATATTCATGTATTTGAAATAATATTCATATTTCCGATGAGGGTACTCTTTTCGGTGAGTTAAAGTTCCACCTTTCTTGTTCAGTTTTTTTAGAAATACCAGGATTTGGGTTGTCTTTAAATTTTCCAAAAACTCTTAGGGTAAAGTTACATGAGAAAAACTCCCAACATAGAAGTGGAATCCTAATTTTTTGCATAGTTCCTATCGAGTTTGGGTCAAATTTTCACTGGAAAAAATAGATGATATGAGTGCCCCTTATCTCACTCTAACCATTTCAAGTCCAAAGCTCAAAAATATGGAAACAAATAGATAGGGAGAGTCATAGAACATGAATTTGTAAGAAACTAAAAATATATCAAAATGCTTTGTCTTTCTTGGTAATCATTATGAGCTTACTATGATACTAATAGGATACTAGTAATGAACTAGTGTTACATCTTGATTGACTGACTGTTTCTTTCATTATTGGTGTTATAGGACGTACAAGAAAATAGGTATTTGTCAGATCTATATTCATTGAGTGAGGGAGGTTCATGTAGAATAGAGGAAAGTGAGACATCTAGTAGGTCTAACAGGAGGATATCAACTAGAGGTGAGAAGATCAGAAGAAAATTCCATAGACACATGGATTTTTTTCTTGCGAAAGGGGGATCATGTTATTATGATCATGAGAGCATAGACGACATCAAGGTTCCCTTGAGGTACAAACATATAGTGAAACAATGGGTACCCAAGGATCTTCTTGAAATAATCATTGATTTTTGTGTAAATGAAAGGATATACTGGATTACTCCATCGTCATTACATGGTTTGGGGCTATTCTCCATGGATGGAACAAAGGTATGTTACAATAGATTAACTGAATTGATGGAGTACGTTGGACCCTATTATATCTACAAAGTTGGATACGAATAGTCCAATATACAAAACGTATGCGAAGATATGGCTTGGCTGCAAATTATATACAACTAAAAGACAATGATCAAAATAAAGGATAAACTATCTATATTGATGGAAGGCCAAAAGCAATGGGGAATATTGCAGGGTTTATAAACAATACATGACCCGCGACCACAAATAAGAGACCCAATTGTGTATTTGAGGGGCGTGAAGGAAACAATGTATTCGTATGTGCAATACAATAAATAGATGCAGGGGAAGAGTTATTGATTGATTACAATTTGAATCAAATAGATACAAGTATTGTCATTATGGGGGAGGTACATATACTAATTTACCCAACCTGTAAGAAATGACTCTCATATTTTATGATTTTCATTATGGTCTTTATGGTGTTAATCCATTTGGAGAGCTTCGGTTTGTTTAGTACTCAGTGTGTCCTATTTTTTTTATCAACATTTGAATTTCTCATAAATTTGAATTTATTTCTCATGATAATGATAGTGGTTTTAATTTTACTGTAATGTGGCAGGATGATAGTGGTAAATCAAAAGTGTCCTCAGAACAGGTAAATGAACAACAATTTTCAAATTGAATTTAATGTGCATTTTACTTTTGTGGCGATCAATTATTTTATTTGTTTACATAACTGAATTATCATTTATTTTTTCGAATATGTAGTCGACGATACATGATATTGATGATGATTCACTCAACAAAAGAGATTTGTATGAATCCCCCAACCCTATGGTTTTAATTAGAAAAAAGATCAATAAAGGAAACAAGGAACTAGCTCATTTGTTAGATATTCTAGATCAAACTCCTGAGGTCAAAGAAAGGATCAAAGAAGTTGTGACAAGGCTTAAGACATATAAGGTAATAACCATAATTTCAAGTGGTTTTATTTTTATGACATAAGATCAATTATGAAATCTTGAATTTTAACTTTTACATTATCTAAATGAAAAAATGTTTTATTTCTTATATACATATTTTTGGATCCTTCTGATACTGACATGCATGGTATCGATAGTAGTGGCATTGCACAGATGCCACAGGATACCAACACAGGCCCTCATATAGCTTCTAGGACGCATCTATTAATATCTCCACCTTCCACACCATTAGGTAGGAACCATGACACGCACACCGAGGAAGAGACCATGCAGGTAAGCTTTGGAGGTGGTGATGGAGATGAGGCTAATGATTTGAAAAACTATATGGTTGTTTTTCCTAAAGAAATACATGTGACCAGCACATGGACCCTTAAGGGAACCTTTATGGTCAAAGAGGAAGGGATTCCATTAAAGAAGGTTAAAGTCCCAGGTAATTTTTAATTTTTAATTTTTTTTCATGTTCTCTATGTAGAGAAATATAAATCATCTAAATTATTTTTAAATTAATAATCATGTAATCATTTTGCATGTATGGATCAATGATGTTTACAGGTCCTTGGAGAATAAGGATTTGCTAATGTTTGGGCCCACCATATGGGAGAGGTGGAATTTTTAGAATTCCAACCTCAAAAAAGAATTGATGTATTATCTAGAAAGCCTTTTTGGTGTAGATACATTTAATAAGATCTTGTCCACCGCTGCAATTGGCCAGTATTTAAAATATACGTGAGAAACATATAGGAAGCACTTGAAACAAAATGATACATATGAGCGTCCTCTTGTTTTTGAAAATAATGAGCTCCTCTTTCTTTTGAGAATAATTTATTGGAGCCACACATCTAATAATGAGCTCCTCTTGTTTTTGAAAATAATGTTGTACTTGAGGCTCATAAAGTTGAAGAGAATCATGTGGGTGAAACCATTCCAATGGTGTCAACCAGTGCACTAGGTAAATAATGACATTGCAGGTGTTTTTTTTAATATTACTGAACTAGTTCAATGATATTTAAAAACTAACCATTTAAATTTTGTATTTTTTTCTTTTGTACGTGATGCCTCATCACAGTGGCCTCCATTACACCATGAGTACCCTACGAATAGGCATGATCTGCATGAGAGGAAGGAATCACAATCATATTTTGAAGAGCACCCAGAGAACGAATACTTAGATATTGATGAAATGATTAAGAACAATAGAGCTAAGAAGAAGAGGCCAGCTAAAAGTACTAAATGATGATGTACATGAATATTTTAATAATTATTTAATAGACACCCTCATTGTGTATTGTAACATAATGATGAAGAGTAAGGAGATCATAGAAGAGGAACAGAGAGAGAGAGAGAGTTGTGTAGCAGACTCCATGTACAGAAGTTTTGAACTAATACGAGGAAGTTGTGATTCAGACTCATGGTGTTCATATATTCTCTGTGTATGCATCTTTGAATGTTATGCTCATGAATGTTTTACTCTTTCTACTGTACATTTGCTTTTATGCTATGTATGAATGATTTCTTGTTGAATGTTTGAAATCTAAGAGAGAGAGAGAGTAAGAAGAATGAGTTTCAATTGTTTCTCTATCTGAGCAAGAGTTCCTGCAAGGGGTGCAGTTGAATTGTATGCAAGGAGTGCGTTGACAAGGTGATTCATAGGATTGTCTCTGAAAGATCAGACTAGATAGATTTTGTTCTCATTCACACAGAGGTGCAGTTAGGCACAGGAGCCATCCAAGGAGTGTGTAGGCTGAGGAAAATCTCAGAGTTTCAAACCTGAGTAAAGTATTGAGAGACCATTACTGTAGAGTGTGTGCAAGGTCGAAGAGCATCCAACACTTTAAGTGTTTGAAGGTTTCCTCAAGGAGTGCGTGCAAGGGTCTTCTTAAGACTCGAAGTTGTAAGAAATATCAGGAAGGATAAAGCCTTTGAAACTGTTGAAGGTAGTGCCAGGAGTGGGTGCATATTGAGTGATTAGAAGGCATCAAAAGTTTGTGCCATAGGTGGATAAGTCCGGGGAAGAATCCTTGGTTCACTTCGCAGAAATCATCAGAGGGAAGAAGCAGACGGTCGAAATTCTCTGTAGAGAATTAGCGAAATCCTGTCAGCCATCTGATCTGAAAAAGAAGCGAGGAGGTTATGACTAGGTTGCCAAGGTGCAAGCTTAGAAGATTGTGAACCATCAGATCTTCATTTACATACCCGCCCGATCTGACAGGAGTTGCACAAGGCTTAAACCCTCTCAAGCCGAGTGAAGGTCCCGAAAGGTATCGAGGTATCGAAGCATCGGAGTTCAGAATATGGAAATTTATGTGGACGAGAGATCGGGTAAATCCATACTGAAAACCCCAAAACAAATCATAATCGTCCGTCTGTTGGGACATGTGGCAGGAATCGAGAGCCATCGACATCTCAGAAGTCTAGACACCAAAAGTTCGAGACCTTTTGAGTCCTGAAACAACGAAAGGATTTCATCGTGGATCTAAGGAAGGACGCGTGTCACACGATCATCCAATTCGGAGGTCCGGCACCGGGACTCACATAAGTGAGTGTTTTTGACTTTTCATTTGGCGAAGTCTGAGGTTTGATTTGAAACATCCATCCATTCGGGACGCATGTCGAAAATCCGAAAAGTCGGGATTCGACGTTTCACGAATTCTGAAGACAGGAAACACTTACATTTTGGAACTGCGAAGTCCAAAATCCCGATAAGGAGGAAAGCTCCGTTATGGGGCCCAGCTGATGTCATCTCATCATAATGGTAGGTCAGGAATTGAAATTCCAAGAGTCCTGTGGGAAAGAACCCAAAGGCATTGTTTTCCCGAAATTGCAAAGTGACATGGACCATCTAATTTTGAGGACACGTGGCAACAATCTCGACTTCCGGGGAAAGTACCGAAAAGGAAGTCATATCAGGAGATCGGAGTTCGAGAGATCGAAAGAATCAAGGGAAAATACAATTCAGCATTTGAAACCCCGAAATCCTGAAAGGAGATAGGACTGCGGTCATATAAAAGGGAGGTCATATGGACCCAAAAGTCTAGCCCAGGGGACTATCATAAGTTGAAGCATCTCGGGATATCGGAGATCGGGAAATCAGGAAGGCAAAGGTTTGTGACGTTGGGGATTGTGAAACCCTGAAGCCCGAAATTTTATTTTTCTGTTGCGAAGAGAACAACGATCGGACCTAAAGGCTGCGAGGAGTAGAAAATACTTGTGGGCCAGTTTTAATAGAGATTCCAGTGGAGAATCGAAGGAGCCACTCCGGCTCGAGGGAAAAAATTTGAA
Source organism: Picea sitchensis (assembly GCA_010110895.2). Taxonomy (NCBI): domain Eukaryota; kingdom Viridiplantae; phylum Streptophyta; class Pinopsida; order Pinales; family Pinaceae; genus Picea; species Picea sitchensis. The sequence continues at coordinate 17,638 of SNQJ01S0028297.1, forward strand.
CGATCCTTAAGACCGAGAGGTCAGCGCAGAGGCCTTTGCCGAGGCAGAGGGTGATAGCCTGCGTCAGGGGGGGGAGAAGGGGTAATAAGAGATTCCTCCTTAATGTGGTTGGACCTTTTCAGTAAAGAATAATTTATTAGAGTCGATTAATCTTGGATCAAACCTCCCTTGATCGAGCAGAGCAACAACAAAGTCAATGTTGACTTTGTTGCTGCTATTTCAAATCAAGGGAGACAGTTTGATCAAATATTATATGTGTGGCTCCAATAAATTATTCTCAAAAACAAGAGGAGCTCATTCAGGTATGTTTTGACACTCTTGTAAAAATGCATCTTAGAGTAAATAATTCGCTACAAATATTACTTGTATTGATTTTTTAGATTTTTATGGAGGTTGAATCATTTTGGCAAGTACTTTAAGATATTTTTTCATCAATTGAGGGAAGATCAAGACTAACAGAGGGTCATACAACTTAAGATAAACATGCAGGGCCAACCATTCCAACTGTATTGTTGACCAGTTCATCATATTAGGTGTGATTGCTCCTTTCAGCATATAAGTTTATATAACCATCAATTCTAGTCATGTTTAATATTTTATGAATTGTTATGTTCGATTGCTAAATTGAAAAATCACCATTTAGGTATGTATAATATTTTGATTATGTCCTCTAAATATTATGGATATGCCAGTGTAGGTATATGGTTAACCAATGGATAAATCTAACATGAATGTATGGCTCTGAACATGTCGCCAAAAATGGTATTTTCTTTCTGGTGACAAGATATTTGGAGGAATGGAACCTACTGAAATGAACATTATGACCATTTGGAATCTTAGAGATTATGATATTGTAGTGCACCCAAATTGAAAGGATTTTTTGGATGCCGAGAGATAGAGAGATTTCGATGAACCATTTGGAGGCCCAAACATCATGAGATTGCGGTACACTCCAAAGGGTGCATTGCAATCTCACATATTTCCGCCTCAAATGGTCATTTCAAATCGGGTGTACTAAAATATCATGATGTCTGGGCCTCCAAATGGTTCATTGCAATCTCACTATTTTTCCACCTCCAAACGGTCCTCCTTTACTCAACGATACAATTTTTCTCCTTTGGTACAATATGGAAGCTAAGTAGTATGGCTATCTATCATTGGGAACTTTAGGCATCTTCTCACTTCCTTCTGGGAAGAAAATGTCATCCAAATGGTAGGGTTCATAAGGGATCATCCTTGTTCAGTTCTTGGATTGATCCTTGAATATGTTCCTTGGTGGTTGATATAAGTCCCTAGATGTGTCTAGGGACCCTGGATGTGTTCTAGGGAATCCTTGCTCAGTGCTTGGATTGATCCTTGGATATTTTCCTTGGTGGTTAATATAAGACCTTAGATGTGTTCTAGGGCCCTTGGATGTGTTCCAGGGAATCCTTTTCTAATGCATGGGTTGATCCTTGGTATTGTACGTCCTTGGTGGATAATACCCTAGATGTGTTCTAGGGCCCCCATATGTGTTTTGGGGAAACCTGGTCTTTGACCAGGTAGATATTGGTGTAATACCAAGATATGTTGATGTGTGATCCTATTACTCTCTCCCAGGATGGTCCATGAGACCTAGGATTGCCTATGACTATGGAAATTACCACATTGTTGATGGACCCCCTTATGCAGTGATGATAAATTTTATAGGTCATTATGAGACTTTTGTGGACATGTTTTTCCATTATGGACCCCCCCCTTGACTTTGTCTTAAAAGGTACCCCCTTGTTTTATCTGATTGAGGTTTTCTTTATGTGATTGGGGTTTTATATGTGTTTAGGGTTTTTATAATTAATATTAATATTAATTGACATTTTAATTAATATTTATATTAATTAAATGTCAATATTTAATTATAATTTTAAATTTCCCTAACCCCTCTCCCTAACTATAAATAAGACCCTACCCTCTAGCATTCTATTACACTCACACTCACTCACTCCTCACTATCCTATTTTTTGTGGCTACCTCAATTGTTCTCTCTTGATTATGGTGCGACCTCCTTTTTGTACTATCTTTTCAAATATGAGTTTTGTTTGTTGTAGTTGTCTTGTGATGGTCTACACCTTGGCAAAATTGTTCATAAGTCCTTATGACAGAGATCAAACCCTAGAGGTTTAATCCATGGACCTAAAACTATTTATGAGAATATTATAAAGGTTTTCATCCACACTTGTGACAGGTACATCTTTCTTAGATCAAGAGGTAAGCTTGAGGTTTGTCTTTTCACTTAGAAATTTTGTTTATACTCACAATTTAATTTAGACATGTTTATTTATTTTCTCATATATGATGATCTTGTGAACAAAAAAATAATAAGGCATTATTTATTTCTATTTTTCCCTAATTCTAATTACAATTTTCCTATGACTTTGACCAAGGGAACACTACTCTAGGAAGCCTCCTCACACCTTATTGTGACCATTATTCTTTCTATTCTTAGCCTATACCAAACATCACTAAAAAATGCAATGCCTGGAATCATACTAATTCTCTATTACTAAGCTCTTGTTATGGAAAATACATGATATGACACTCAAAGCATAACTCATATCTACAGGTTATCAAACTCACTATTGGAAATATTTAATAGGTAGCATATGCTTATCATTGATGGAAAGTACAACAATGAAGATGGCATGAGTACAGGAATAATGTAATAGATGGGTACCAGAAGTATTTTGGGAAGAAGCTGCAGAGAAACCTCGATAAGATCAGAAGAGATAGTGCAGAGGATGTTTGGTATGTTACAGGCAGTGTAAGCTTGTCATTGATGGAAAGTATAGCAGTGATGATGGCTTGAGTACAACAACAATGATCAACAGGCAAATAGAAGATAAGTCCAGGAAGATCGAATGATCGAAGGCAACACAACATTGATAGAATGATCGAAGGCCCGTAAAGTTTGAGAAGCATTTCTGATCGTTGGATCTCATTCAAAATTCCTGAAAGAATGAGGTCCATCAGATCTGAATATAGACAAGAAGAGCACACTGAAGAGGAGGATAGATCTCAGGCGTTAGATCTGAGCACAGGGTCTGACCACCATTGGATCGAGGAGAACCTGCACGATCTTTAAAGTGCAAGGAGTAGAGGGCTCACAAAATCCCGAAAGCAGGAGGACCGTCCATCTCAGGGGGTTATGTGGACTATTGATCCGAATCCCTATCGGAGTTTCGGGGATTGAGAGTTGGATATGACAAGTAATATCATCCACAGAAATCTCGATTTCGCGATATGCAAAATCGCGATGTAATCTGAGCCGTCAAATCAAGATCACATCTGGACCATCGATCCGACTCACATCAACAAACCACGTCAGCTAGGAACACGTGGCATAACCAGGTAATGAAGAGTGTCAGACTGATTCAATATTCCAAGCACATGTAAGTCACAAATCAGGGTGACATGTGGCAGTTATTTAACACATGTGACGTTAGCAGACTTACACCATGTCGGAGTTTCGAGGATCGCGAGTTGAACATGTCAAAGATTATTAACATTAGGAATCCCGATATCTCGATATGTGAAATTGCGATGTAATCTGAGCCGTCAGATCAAGCTTTGATCTAGACCGTTGACTCCAGTTCGTGTCGGAGTTTCAAGGATCACAACATGGAGAGGCAAGTAAACAATGCAACAAGAATGTCGATTTCGTGATATGCGAAATTGCGATTCAATCACAGCCGTTGAATCAAGCTCAGATCTAGACCATTGATCTAACTCCATATCGGAGTTTTGGGGATTGCAACATGGAGAGGCAAGAAAACAATGCAACAAGAATGTCGAAATCGTGATATGAGAAATCGTGAAATGATCTGAGCCGTCAGATCAAGTGTTGATCAGGATCATTGATCCCACGCCATTTCAGGGTTTCAGGGTTTGCGACTTGGAGAGTCAAGATGCCTCATCTCCAGACTCACAAAATGCGAAATCGCGAGAGCACCTTATGCATAAGGATATGGTCATAGCCCTTGGTCACGAGAAGGGAAGGAGTCAGTCTAGATAAGCTCCATTTCGGGGTTTTGGAGATCGCGACTTAGAGAGTCGAGATGCCTCATCTCCAGACTCACGAAACGTGAATTCATGAAAAGCACTTTAATCATAGGCACTTGGTTATGACCATARTCATATGGGGGAGGAGCTAGTGTAGAAAAGTTCTATATCGGAACTTCAAAGATCGCGAAATAAAGTGTCAAGACACTCAACACAGAATTTTCGAATGCTGAAATGCCAAAATCTGATTTAAAGGCAATGTCAATAAAGTTAATMCAATGGTGCAGGTGAACATGAGCATGATCGAAGGGCTAATATTGATCCTCATAGTGTAACCGCTAGAAACCATTGATGGTTTCTCCCAGAGGATTCGAAGAGACTTCTGTGTGATTTCCAGAGGAGATGAAGAGTTACAAGGAATCTGCCAGTGGAATGAAGACGATTCGTGGAGGAAATTGACAGCTGGATGAGGGTTGGAGCCTGTAACTGAAATAGAAAGGATAAGCTCGACTATGCCAGAGAAGAAGAATAGTCTCAACTGCTAGAGAGGCTAAGGAATCTCAGCATAACACCCAGTGATGCTGAATGCATGGGAAAACTGCCAGAGAAGCTGAAGAGTTACCATGATGATCAGGCAGAGCACTCGAGAGGTGGAGGAGATTGGCGCAGCATGAGCATGTAGAGGAATGGTGAATATTTCATGCACAAGATGAACAGAAGCTATATATACACGGTACAAAGAAGAGAAGGGTTGTTGTTGTTGTTGGAGTTTGTTGTGGTTGTTGTTGTTGAAGGTGATTCATGTGTGAAGAAGGAGGAGAATGCAGCAGCTGAATTAAACAGAAGAGGATCTGTGTAGTGAATGGACATGGCGCACAAGGCATAAAAAGTAGAAGAATAGATAGTTCAAGTCATGTGTGCAAGAAGGGAGTGAGGCAGACAGAGCAACGAAATGCAGTAGAACAGTGATGAGTCTGGTAAGCCATTTTTGAACATTATATCATTGTAATAAGTTTCAGTAGAAAAGATTTATATTTCAGGGTGGAAGGGAGGTTCTAGGGAGGATTGTTGTCCTCAAAGGTTCAAGTGGGTGCTTGAACACAGGGATTTGTAGCTTCCATCTGGTTGCAGCCAGAGAAACCAGGGTGGCAGGGTGGTGCAAGGGAGAACTCTTGTTCTCTATTATACAGGTTGGTACCTGTATGATTGGAAGTTGGTGCTTCCGTCCAGTTAGTGATGGAAACACTCAGGGAGTTGGTGCTTCCTTCTAGTTGGTGCTAGAAAAAACAGGGAGTTGGTGCTAGAGAAACCAGGGAGTTGGTGCTTCCTTCTAGTGGGTGCTAGAGAAAATAGAGAGTTGGTGCTCTCAGCAAGTTGCAGCTTGCAAAACAG
>SNQJ01S0028297.1:29717-59379 GCA_010110895.2 Picea sitchensis
GGTGCTCGGGAGGACTGTTGTCCTCAGAGGTTCAAGTGGGTGCTTGAACACAGGGAGTTGGTGCTTCCTTCTAGTTGGTGCTAGAGAAACTAGGGAGTTGGTGCTTCCTTCTAGTGGGTGCTAGAGAAAACAGAGAGTTGGTGCTCTTAGCAAGTTGCAGCTTGCAAAATAGAGGTTGTAGCCTCATTATGAGTTGGTTCTCATATGTATGATAATGTAAAGAATGTAACTATTACTTATCATATAAAGAAAAAGAGGTTTTTACCCTTTATGGGTTTCCTCGGGAAATATCTGTCTCTGTGTATCACATGTGTGTGAATGATGTTGAATATTCTATTGCTTACTTCCCTGCACTATTGTGATTGTCCTTCAGTGTTTCTGCAAAGAGTTTAGAAAAAAAGCATAATTGTTTAAGCATAGTAACAACTGATTCACCCCCCCCCCCTCTTAGTTGTCCAACATTTTTGTATGATTAGAGTGGTATCATTCTTAGGAAGATACAGTATGAACATTAAGACTAATTCACTTATTACTTGTATTATACCAATCTTATTGAGGCAATGAAATAAATGAATATGGGAAAGGTTATTGCCTTGTTTCTCTAATAAGTTGCCATTACATGTTACCAGTCGTATTGCTTTCCCACATTCATGCCTATTCAACAGTAAACCTACTACTAGAACCAGTTTAATTTGGCAGTAGATGTTATACAACCATTGCATGAATGATTTCCATTTAATTGATACTCATATGATATAATAGCATGGACTAGTAATACATGTATATCCTTATTTACTCCTATTGTGTGATGTATGTACTCGATGAGTTCAATTAATATGGAATAAAGGGGCATATGTTTTATTTCTGCATCTGTTTTATATTATTGCTATGTGATTCTTTGTTTTCTAACAAGAAACACCAAACCATAAAGGTGAGAAATAAGCTCATTAAGAGATAATGGATAAGTGGTGGATAAAAAGGACCTAGTAGTGCAGGTCACCATTACATGAGGGGTTGGTCACTAGGCAAATAACTCCCCAAAACTACCTCTGTGTGCACATGTGAAATGTCACTAAAGTATAGTTAAGCTTAGTTACATGTATAAGTTCCCCACAAATGATGTTATAATGATCATCATTATGACACTAGTTACAACATTACATCAATCCACTAGACAACATTAAAACACATTCTAACATATCCCTCTTCTAGAAATGAAAAAACCTAATGCATGAATCAATATGGATCTTTAAGTGTTGAAGCTAGACATATGAATGCTTCTTTGAATCTAGCCATATGAATGGATCTTTAAGTTTTTTATCTTTATGATTTGGTACAACAAAATTTAGGAAAATTGCTAAGTTCATGAGATGTGACAAGAACATGTGTAAAGATATTGAAATTGATTGTTATTGATTGCAATCAATAACAATCAATTTCAATGTAGCGCCACTTGTTTCTCTCCATCCTCTTGTTGAGTTCTATATACTCCTCTCATTTACTCATATGATTACCCACATTTTATAGCACTTAATTACAATTCAACCCCAAAGAACTTACCTCAGAGCATCATTTAACTCTGCAAATGCACCTCTGGATATAGTGCACCATTGGAGGATCAGTGAAGGGGGTCGATCTTGAAGATACGATGATAATTGTAGCCAACCCATAGGTAATGAAAATCTTTGCAAAATCATGTTGGTTTTCATTTTTCAAGAGGTTACAAGGCTTGGACCTAGGAATTGGATTGGATTTGCTAAAACCTTCAACAATAGGAGGGAATTAGTGCAATATATCACCCTAATTGTAATTGAAGAGTTCATAAGTTGATCCATAGGGCTCCCCTTGCAAGGTGGAAGGTGGTTAAATAATTTAAAGCTACCAGTAGATAGTTACCCTCAGTTTCTAACAAATCCGTCTCCTATGCCTGACATATGAAAAGGAATTCAAAGGGACTTGTTGATTTCACCTTGGAAAGATGTAGATTTCATCATCCAAAATTTCATAACTTGTGAGGGGAGGTAAAACATGGTGTTTCACTACTTTTTCAAATTCATGATGCACCTCAAGAATGAAGAAATCTTAAACATGACATTCTTCTTGCTCAAAAGCTGACCGAAAATCATTGTCATGGTTTGCAAGAGGGAAAACCGTGAGACAAGGTAATACCACCAAGGTATGATAAAAATGTTGATTACGACTGAGTTGGGTAGGATTCATATCAGTTGGGAATTGTTTTTAAAAGGACTAGGGAGAAAACCCATGGTGAGGGTTATATTTCCTACCAATTGACCTAGGCAAGATGGAAAACAAACCCCTGCATATTCCACCTCAACCCCTGGTACATCTGTTGCTATGGAATCACATCATCACTATGATACGAGGTCCTCCAAGGCACCTATAGTTCCAGTGTCACAAGAAAAGGAGGTTGTGGAATTACATGTGGACCCTACTACAGAACTTGTCATTGGTCCATCTCCAATCTCCATCTACTCATCTAAGTCTGATAGATTATAGGATTTAAATTCTCAAAGGTTGTTCTCTCCAGAACAACAAGAACACCAATCCGATGATGAGCTAGTAAGGTTACAATTTCCAAGGTCCTCCTCTCCATAGTAGTGGGAAGGAAAATTTGATGACAAATGAGGGGACCTATAGTCTCCAATGTCCTTGTTTCCAGAGCAACAAGAGGTGCAAGTTGATGATCATGAATTAGAAGGCTTACATCCTTCTAGACCTTTCTCTCCACCATAACAAGATCAATTTGATGATGAAATTGATGGATATTTCCATTCTCCTAAACCTAATCCACACCCAAAGCATGTTGGATTGAGAAAAAAAAGGAGAATCAAAGGTAGCATAGGAAAGTCCAAGTCTTGAATGGCCTGTAAATAACTTCATTTGTATAGCCCTAGTTACTAAGATTTGTTAAAGGATAACATAAAATTGAGGTTGTAAAATCAGAAGCTAAAGATAAAATTGGAAAGAAATGGGTCTAGGGTTCCAGGAAATAACCCTCTAAATTCCTTATTAGAATCCATTGACTCAAAAGAGTCATAAATGGACAAGGAAAATGCTTATTCAGAAGAATGTATGAAACTAGTTCATCAAATAATCAATATTGTATTGGATGACATCATGGTGAATACATATGCATGTATCCAACTAAAACCTGAACTACCTGGATGGCGAGATAAATATGAGCTATTTTATCTTGGGATCATAAAGGAGAGCCATTATCAAGTGATTGAGAAACTGACGGAAAAATTCTTCTTAATGTATTTAGTTTAGGAGGAGAATTGGAAGCCAAATTTTAAAGAGTGTAAAGCATAGTTGATGCAGGAACATAACCGAAGGTAGAAATCCTATAAATTAATATTAGAGGCCCTAACTTGTAGGTCATAATCTCTATTTTACCCATATTTTTACATGAAATATGGACTACCTTTAGGCTTCGATACCTGGCAGCAGAAAAAACATATGAGATCAAACAACCTCAATATTTTATCAATATATTTCTATCATGTGATTCTATTGATCAGAACTTATTGTGTGAACTATATCATTTCAACTTCTACTTGCAAGACATTTATCAGTGGAACCTCAATCCTTATGTTGGTGATATCGATCTCCGAGCATTTTCATCATTCATGTTTAATGGAAGAAAGTTATAGAATTTTATATTAGGATTGAAGGAACTTCAAGATTGATCATTTGGTATCAGTATCCCTTACCATCGGTTATAATAGTTTATTACCAGAGGTTGTTATGATACCCTGGAGACTATGCAATCATTAGATACCATCAAATATATGATATATCTAATTACCAAGAAATTGTCAAGAAACATTCCTTGAAATCATTGTTGAATACCCGTTACATATGGGAACAAATCCCTAATTACTTGAGAAATAGGAAACTTGTGGGTTATCCATATTTCATTTGATCCCTCAACAGAGAAACCTTTTATATAAAATCTATAATAATACATGATGTTAGTTGGCTTGGACATGGATTTCACTTGCCCCTTCTTTGGTGTCCTATTAGGTTTTACAAGTCACTCATCAAGTAGGCAAAATGAGAAGAAGTTATGCGGTGGACGCAAGTAGACAGAGCACTTGGATTTTATGGTGAAAATGAATTTGGTCATATAGCCCTCAATTAGGAAGATCTTCATGTCGGTGATCTTGAAAAATAATATTAGGTTGCATGAGGACATGCAACACTTTTGGTTGAGGGGAGATGATGGGCTCAGGAAATGACATATTTTTTCCTCCTATAACTATCTCTTTTTTTATCACAAGAACCTAGTTTAAACCCTAATCCTTGTTATCATCACTACTTTGTTGTGTACATCTCACAAGGTAAGGAATATCACAATTTAGGTTTCTTTCTTGTTAGCATGATTAAATTGAGGGAAGGTTTTGAAATTACTTTTTTTTTAGTGAATGATGAAGGATGTTGTCATAATATATATGTCTAAATAAACCTTGCTAACACAACTTGTAGCAAGAATTTCATAATCTATTTCACAGGGTATCAAATGGATTCATACAGTTATGACAAGTTGAGGAAGATACCGAACAGTTATGGAAACAATGAAGAATATGCCAACATGTTGTTATTGAGGAAAAACCATTATTCATGTCTAGTGGCATCTGTGCATTCAAGTCCAGGATGTTGCAACAATTTGTGCCTATGCTTTTCTAGAGGAATTGAAGAGTATGCCAACCTTCAACCGATCTAATATTGTACTATAAAAATAGATCCACGATGCTTGCATGATTCAATGTTTGATAATAAAATGAGTTGAGTTTTCTTATTATATTAATTGTGTTTCAAGAGACTGTGATCACTTATGAATCACAGTGTTCCAAATATCAGCTTGTAATTAAAACGAACCCGCAAGCATATAGGAGCTTTGTCATCCCTATTTGTGAACGCAAAGATACTTTGGTTGTTTTATATAAATAGGTTACTCTCATCTTTGGTTGGGGGTACATATATTGTTAGTATTATAACACTCTTTCAATTAATATATATGTCAAAGATCATTAGGGTGCATGATTTCCTTTTAAGAATGTGTGGTAATTCTGTAGCAAGTGCACAAGTTGAACCTTTGAGGGGGGGCACTCAGAGGTAAGGTATTGTGTATGTTTTGTGTATGTTGTAGGTGTAGTTTAATTTTGCTTGAATGTTATTTATTTATTTTATTTTAGAGTAATTATGTTGCAGAAATAGGTTATTTCAATCACATAGTTAGGAACCACTAATAGTTGCAAGTCTAATAAGCAGGGAAAAACAATGGTATCACATGATTATGTCTATGATGATTCCTTGGGCTTTGTAACCTAGAATTTTTTTTATTTAATAACTAGTTATTTGGAATTTTATTAATTTATCTTTTTTAGGTAAGCTATTTAGTTTATTTTTAGGTCAACTCTTGAGTGAGGTAAGCAGGTCCATGGAATTTAATAATTGTTGGTTATTCCTATATTCACCATCCTAGTGAAGTGTTGAAATTCTTAGTGAAATCCAAATTGTCTAGGAATAAAACCCAACTCAATATCTATGGTTGGTGATATGTCTACATGTGAAAATTTATTGACTCTAGAACAAGGTAAGAAAACCCATGGCTATGCAATAAAAAATGGATTCGAAAATAATGTTATTATGGGCAATGTATTCTAGAAATAAAATACAATCATTTCTATTTGCAATAGAATTAGTAAACCCTTGTTGGGAATGAAATGCATCCAGGACTTAGTCCACAACAACTTGGAGAGGTTCCTCAACTTGTTAATGGCATGAGGCTTGTTGGGAGCCAAATCCAATATTCCAACACCATAATCAAACTCCTCTTCTCTATATCTGATCTAAACTAATACTCATGGAATATAGCATCCATGGTTGTTAAATAATAAGTTCATTTTTGTTAAGGAATTTCACTTTGGAACAAGACAAGAAGTTCAAGTGGGGATTTTAGAATTTCCCATTGATTGTTCAAAGGAATTCCTAAATGGTATGTTGGGTCATGGAATGCAATCATTGTTGGTTATTACTAGCTTCACCATTCCCATGAAGCCTTGATATTCTTAAATTGGAATGCAATCATTGGGTCCCCGTGACATCTTGACATTATTCAACGAAATGCAAGTCTTGGGTAGAAAACCTAACGTAATCATCTTGACCAATGTTCTACCTACATGCGTAGATTTATTGACTCTAGAATAAGGTAAGTAGGTTGATGCAATTCAATCATTGCTAGTTATTCCCATGCCAAGAATCCCCATGAAGATTTGATATCCTTCAATGTAATGTTGGGTCATGGACTGCAATCATTGCAAGTTATTCTAGAATCCCTGTTAAAACTTAACATTCTTCAATTGCAATGTAATCATTGGTTCCCAAAGCCTTGACATTCTTCAACGAAATTTCCTATGCATAAAACCCAACTCAATCATCATGGTTAGTGTTCTATTACATATTTATTGGCCTTGGAACCAAATAGTCGATCCTTGGAATGGAATCATTATTGGTTATTCACAAAGTCACCATCCTCATGAAGCCTTGACATTATTCAACAAAATGTAAGTTGTCATGGGCATAAAACCCAACTCAAACATTGTGGTCAATGTTTTGTCTACATGTGCATACTTATTGGCTCTAGACCAAGGTAAGTAGATATATGGTTATGCAATGCAAATTGGATTTGCATGTAATATTATTGTGGGAAATTGTAATGTAGAAATGTAATTCAATCATTGTCAGTTGGGATAGAATTAATAAACACTTGTTAAAAATGAAATGCGGAAAATACTTAGTCAGTAACTTAGCAAGGGTTCCTAGACTTGTCAATGACATGAGCCTTTCTATAAACCAAATACAAGTTTCCAACATGAGAATAAAAATTGTTATACTATATATTATCTAAATTGATAGTCATGGAATCTTACATGCATGGTTAAGAAATAAGAAGTGCATTTATTATGGAATTTGGCTCTAGAAAAAACTAAGAAGTGCATGTGGGGGTTTAGCATTTCCCACTAATTGTTCAAAATAATACCTAAACAAGATGTTGTAGTAATCATTATTGGTTAGTCACATATTCTCCATCGTCCTGAAGCCTTATCATTATTTGATTGGAATGCAATCATTAGTTCCCCATGAAGCCTCGATATTCTTCAACAAAACACAAGTCCTAGGTATAAAATCCAACTCAATCACCATGGTTGGTGTTCTGTCTACATGTGAATATTTATTAGCTCTGGAAAAAGGTAATCATATCCATAGAATGAAAACATTGTTGGTTATTCCTAGACTCACCATTCCCATGAAATCACAACATTCTTTAATGAAATGTAGGTTATGCTAGGAATAAAACCCAACTCAATCACTGTGGTTAGTGTGATGCCCACATTTCTGGATTAATTGTCTCTGGAAAAAGGTAATCAGATACATGGTTATCCAATAAAAATAGGATTTGAATTTAATGTTGTTGTCGACAATGGTCTTGTAGAAATGTAAAGAAATTATTGTTGGTTCAGATACATTAGTAAAACATTGTTTGGAATTAAATGTAGCAAGCACTTACTCCATGGTGACTTGGTGAGGTTCCTCAACTTGTCAATGACATGAGCCTTGATAAGAACCAAATAAAAGATTCCAACACCATAATCAAACATAATTCATGCAACATCTTGCATCTATGGTTATTCCCTTTACATACAACAAAATAAATGTATGACTCTAGAATAGAGGAGAGTCAAGGTGACATCCAACTTCTAATTGTCAAGAATAATGAGCATTTAGAGAAAACATGGATAAGCATTAATGCATAATGTTATGACTGCTATAAAAGGTTATCCTTTTGACAAGTGAATAATTTTATTAATGTTATGAACACATATCCTTTAGAGCCATGATTATGGAATAAAAATTGGTTTTGAATGTAATGTTGTCATGGGAAATGGTCTTGTATAAATGGAATTGACATTTTTTTTTAAATACCTACATGTCATCGCTATTGCGATGTCTTAGAATGTCTCTCCTATAGAAAACACGTTGGAGATGATAACTTACTGTCGGTTGAGTGACGTGACCCTACGTCATTCTTACGATGTCTGGGAATGTCGCTCCCATAGAAAACATGTTGGATATGAATCACTTGTCATCGGTTGAGATATGTTACCCTATGTCGATATTACGACGTATGGTGACATCGCTCCCATAGAACACATGTAGTGGATACCGATCAAATGGTACATCATAATTCTGATGTCTATGATGTCACTGTAGTGACAGATATATGGGGTTTGCACAATCAAATATGATATGACATGTGTCCACATGAAACATCACAATAGAGATGATAGCTATGGTGTCATAAAAACGACATCATGTGAAACGACATTTGAGGGGGTCCCTTGTTTGTCATTCTCCCAACAATATAAAGTGGCAATTACATCAAACACATTATCAGAATTTGTCCCAAATGTACTAGTGTGGAACACCATGTTCAACTGGAATATTGTTTGTCTCCCTATGAACTGTTGAAGGGGGAGAAGGTATTGTCTCACTGTTGATCTCCATATGAGATTCTCTCGATATTTGGAAGGCTATTTCTTCCTCAAAAATAACATCACTGCTTATTTCAATTTGTCTCTTACCAAGATTGTAGATCTGATATACCTTCGAATATTCATTGTATCCCAAAAATGTACCCTTTCTCCCTGAAGGATCTAGCTTGGATCTCTTCTCTTTGGGTACATGAAAATATACTGGGCACCACAATATCATGAAGTGTCCAATCTCATGATTCACTCTGGTGAAGGCTTCTTCTGGAGTTATGTTCTTTAAGATCTGATGAGGACTCATGTTCTGAACATATACTTCTATCATACATGATTCTTCCCATAGATTCATAGGTAGACTCTGATCATGTATTAGTGCTTTGGTTGCCTCGATGATAATTTTGTTCTTCCTCTATGAAACCTGATCTTGTTGAGGGTTGTAAGGAACTGTGTACTCCCTCTTAATCCCTGATTCAATACATAAATTTTTGAAATCCTTGGAGGTGTATTCTCCTCCATTATCTTATCTTAGTACCTTGATCTTTCTTCCAGTCAGGTTCTCAACCTGAGATTTGAATTCTTGAAATTTTGCAAGGACTCCATCCTTGTTCTTAGGGAAGTAAATCCAAATTTTATAAGAGTGATCATCTATGAATAGTACATAGTATAAATATCCATTCAGGGAGGAAAACATTATTGGCCCACACACATTTGAATGTATCAAGTCCAATATTTCCTTGGATCTATTATCACTTCTCAAGAAGGACCCTTTAACATTATTTCCAAGAGAACAACCTTTGCACACACCTTTATGCTGAATCATATCTCTGGAAGGAAAGTTACCATTTTCCCTAGATATGGGAGAGATATATAATGAATGTGGGCAAGTATCCTATGCCATAGCTCACTCAAGATGATAGTTTCATGTAACAAGGTTTGGACTGGTATGATGGTGAATCTTTATAATCTGCTTTCTCGAATACCAATTACTTTGGCATAATTTATATGTAAGTATTTGCGCCATGCAAGAACTCTTCCTTTAGAAAAGGTAACCTTGTAGCCTTTGTGTTCTAAGGAAGAAATGGAGACAAGGTTCCTCTTCATCCCATGTACATATAGTACTTCACTTAGTTGAAGCTGCATGTCATAATCTAGTTGGAAGGTAGAAGTTTCAACCCCTTTCACATTATATCTGGCATCGTCTCTAAGGACAACATGTATATTTTTTTCTTTCTCAAAAATATTAGTCACATGATATCTATAACCGGTCATGTGCTTGGAGGCATCACTGCCAATTAACCAAGTATCATCATTGCTAGGGACCATACCTGAGAGTGATGAAATGTTGATGTCTTAATATCTTTGAAGTCTTGGCTTCCAAGAACTTAATTTTCTTGATCCATCAATTTTGTTTGCCATCGTGGTTCTATTCATCATATTTTTAGATTCTTCACAAACCCTTTTCAACTGGGCTAGAAAACCTAACAACTAGGATAGACTTGAAACCTTAGGTTTTATTGGGCTTATGACTGCCAACAATAAGCCTTGAAATATAGAATAACACTAGTGAGATTAAGAGACCCTTCAATGAGTTTTCAAAACCCTAATTCTAAAATTTCTGCAGAAATTTACGAAACCCTAGGGCCAAAAAATCAAAATGATCGAAAATGTAATATGAAGCTTGATTGAGGTGCGTTGAAGGAGGCCATACACTCCTATGAAATTTTTATCCCCAATGCCCAAGTATTAAGTACCGTAACACCTCATAAAGGATGGTCATACAAAATTTCTAGGAACCCTAGGAGGGTCGTACAGTTCTGCAAAAGTGGGAGGATGACTAGTAGATGCTTGTGCAATGGGTTATTCAAGACCTATGCTCTAACACCATGTTTATTTTTCACTATTCTATGCTCAAGCATGAAGTTCATTCCAATTTTATCATTTTACTTGAACCATAAATAATTTTAGTTACACCATAAATAATTTTTTGTAGTAACCAATATCACAAGAAGAAATACCATGCAAAAGTACACAAGAATCATCCTGGGAAACCCTTCTCAGCAAGGGAAGAAAACCCAACCAATCCTTTGATATATTATTCAATAGAAATACCTCCCACACCATAAACATATCACACAAGAGGGTGCTCACAAAACCTAGAAGGCTAGCACCCAAGAGAGGTGTGCACTTCACCCTAGAACTTGTACTTGCTAAAATTTCCAAAATCAAACTTGTGTTGTGTTTCCTCAATGGGGAAATTATAGATTAGACTGGACACATAAAAAGTGGTGTCTATTGGCACAATAGGGCCGACCTCAATAACTCAGAATATAATTAATAATTATAATATTAATTATCTTTTACATTAATTAACTTTCACTTTATGGTGGGGATGACCTGTACACTTTACATCACAACTAGGGTTATAGGTAAGTCTGACTCTTGGAAAATATAGCCAGGGATATCACACACCCACTAGTTCTTGGCTACTAGGTGCATGCCCACTTGTGCTCAGCCACAGGGACATCCAAGTCAACATATCTCTATATCGTTGCGTCTCACAGGAGAATAATCTGAAGTATCACATCATCTCAACTCTTTGCACAGAGGAGAACAGTAAACCCATCACATGGGATCCTTCACCCCTCATAGGGATACACATCATTTCATATCTATATCAGAGATAAAGACACACCCATATCATGGGCATCTTCCCTTCACAAGGGCACACAATATTCCATCTCCTTCTTAGAGAGTAACGACACACCGATCTTATGGGCACACCCAACTCATGGTCTTCCTCACCCCACACAAGGGCACACAAAATTCCATATTTGTTTCAGAGAGGAACAACACACCAATATCACAGGCACACCCAACTCGTGGGCTCTCTCACAGATTGACTCACTTAGTCTGTGCCTTAGAGGATGTCTCACACAACTGTAATCATCAACAATTGGCACCAAATTTTTTTTTTGCGCACACCTGAGTAGTGTGCGAGGATTGTTATAAAATAAAGTGTTGTTCCCAAGATTGATTCTAGGATCATATAATAATGTTAGGAATCCAAAGATTTGTGAGAATTTTTTTTGTAATGATTTTCTACCTTCCGTTTTAATATGCAATTTCAAATGAATTTTAATGATTAGAAAACACAGAGGCAATATCTCTTTCTTCAAGTCTTTTTAAATTTTGATCTTATGAAAAGTATAATTGATTAACAAATACTTTTAAAATAAAGTAAGGTATCAAATATAGATAAATCTTAACTTATCTGCAGTAGAATAATTATGAAGAAGGAATCCTTGATAGTTGATTTAAAATGAGGAAAATTACACAAATACTGGTCTTGAATTACTCACAGTAATAACAGAGGAAAAATTGTAACTGAACAAAATTCCAATATATATAGATCATGGTAGATGTATTACTAAATTGTAGTCTCTCAATATTCAAGAACCATTGAGTGAAGAAAATATGATTAGGAAATGGAAATACACAGAAAACACATAACTCAAGGAAATCAGACGTAGAATATTTGTCTTCTCTTTCTAATTGATATTCAGTAACTTCGCTTTTACATTCGACAAGGAGAATCCTAGAGGAGATCTTAGATATGCTTATTTATACAAAAATGTCTTAACTAAAAGTAGTTGGACATTCCAAATTCTTTGATCTCAAAATAGAATACAATCATAACTAAAAGATACATTGAAGATATTTTTGGATTTGCTAAGATTTCTTTTGGTTGTTGGCACTTCACTTGCCCTTTATTTTCTCATGGATGTACTTAGTTCCTTATGATCATTGAGTTGATAATGAAATTCCATTAATGACATAACGAACTTGGAAGGTTTGACATTTGGATTTAATTCAAATGAGAAAGCCTTTTTGTGTAGCAATGGTAATTTCTCTTGAATTTTCAGAACTTCATTTTGTTTAATTTGATGTTGCAAGCTTGGTTTTACCAAAAGATCATTTATTATTCATAAATCAACACAATTTTCCTATTGGATAGAATTTTGTACACTCTCTCTACTTTTCTTGAGATTCTCTTGGATTTTTTCGATCTCAATTTGTCCAAGTGAATCATGAATAACACTGACATCAAACTCTTCCATCTCCATATATACATCTGAAAGAGTGTTAATAAAAGATTATTTTTCTTCTCTGTCCAACCTCTTACTTTCTTCAAGATTAGTTTCCTAGACCTTTAAATCCATTTCTCCCTCTATCTGCTCAAATTGTGAAAAAAGAGAAATCCCAGGTACATTGTATTTTTGTCTCCATACTATGAATTCTTGGAATTTAGACCTAGCTGTATAGACTTCCTTTTCCTTTTCATGAATATTCTTCAAGGCATTATTGATCACTTGATAATGTCTTTGAATAAAATCCATACTTTGGTACAGGTCTTGTTGGACAATTTCCATCTTTCATTTATTTTGGATGCCTACTTATTAAATGCAGAAATATCCATTTATGTGATCTCAAATAAAGTTATTCGAGTCTGCAACTGCTCTATTAACTTATCTTATTTGGAAAGCATGTTATTAGCTAAGTTTTTATTTTGAACACTTACTTCCAATTTGTCTTCTAACTGCTTAATTTGTTGGTCAAAACCCTGTATGACTTGATCAATATCAAAATTGATTTTATCTCTGGCAGTCACTTCCATTTGTTGCATATCATTATGCAAATGTTCATTCAGAAGATTCTTTTGTTCCAGTTGTTTTGTGATATTATCCACTGACCACTGGTTGGCAGTTGCAAAGGCTCCCAATGAGTCTGCAACTTCTTTTACAAATTCAGGGTCACTTTGTCTCTATCCATCATATATCATTTTATTCTTTTTGGTAATTACTCCCTCCTTCTATCGATATTCCATTCTTATGATAGCCTTCCTTTTATTGTTGAAAAATAAATTTGATCAAGGAATATCTTCAGGTTTAATGGGTGTCAGGTCATCTACGTTGATAACCTCTGAACCAAGAAACTCAGAACTTGTTGCTAGAGGACTTAATGATGATATGGGAGAAGTAAATGTAGTATATCCTTCTTGCATTGTGGTATCTTTCACTGGATTATCAGTATTTGGTAATGTCAGATGGAAAGTATTCCCCTGCTTCATAAAATCTTCAAATGATGCTAATAATTCTTGCTCATTTTTTCTTTTTATAGATATACTTGTGATTATTTCATCCTTAGAAAATATATTTGCATCCTTTTATACTTCCATAGCTTTGTCTTTAGGCAAGCTATGTTGTTTGGGCTCTGTTGATTCTGTCATCTGTGAATTTGGGTTAAGTCTTTGTTCTCCCTACAAGACTTTGGGTAGAATGTTACTTCTGTGCTTCTGAAAGTTGATGAAGCCTAATTGTCGGTGTTGAGGAAAATTTTGAAATATGATTACAACTTGATCATAACATATTACTCCTCTGAAAACTTCATCATAGGGTGAATCTTCATGAATGTATTTTTTCATATTTAATTGAGCTAAATGATTTTCAACCACCCTATGTGGATCATGAATTTGGTACTCAATTTCAACCAATTTGATATCTTATAAGGAAGAATCTTCCACCTTAGTGTGTCCAAAATAAGATAATAAAAATACACCAACCTATATAGGAAAAGTTGGCCAAACTCTTTTCTTTGTTGCCTTCGTATCTTTGGTTATTCCTCCTGAAACTGTTTGATGCACTACTTCTCTGCAAACCATTTTGTTTGGTAATAATCTAGGAAGATAATGAGGATATATATAGCAGTCAAACACTCTAATGTAGAATAAGTTTTCCTCAATATACCAATCTGCGATAACACCTCAATTTCCCATGATTTTTTCTAAAATTCTGGGTGGAGGGTGACCATAGATAGTTTCATGAATTGGAATGACCACGTTATGACAAATTTCATAAAACAAGTTCTTTGATTTTTCCTCCCATGACTTAGCATGATAAAAATGTATGGGCTCGGTGATAGTTGGAGTCTAGCTCCAATTCACAAGAGGGAATGGGGTCCTACAACAAATTGCATCCATAATATATGCAGGCATGTAAAAAGGATCATGTTCTCATTTTGAATTATGAGATTTGTATTACCCAATTTGCTTGGCTAAGTTATCTGACAACATTTTTCCCCGATCAAAATTATATCCCTCAAGAACCTCATAAATTATGGGAATCCATTCTATGGTAAATTGAGCGGGATTTTTCTTACCAAACATTCTACAAAGCATCATGGAAATGTACAAGATATGAGCATCACAAGAGGGTGTAGAATATATACCATGGCTATCAGTTTTGAAATTACTTGGATTTCCCCACCAGGTTTTTACTATATCGTGGACAGTTTTGTCATACTTAGTGCATTCCTCATCCTCAAACTTCATTAGAAATGATGCATCGTAAGTATATTTCGGTTTAGGAGTTAACTTGTAAATTACTTGAATGTCCTAGGGTCAAAAAGAGCCAACGATGGTCTTCTAGTGACTGTAGATGGTTCTCATTAGGATATCCACATGTTCTAAGGCCCAACTTATGATGTCAGTATATGGCATAAGTTTCAGCCAAGAAAAAGCTCTGTGTAGTTCATATTTAGCCACATGCCTTAACTTAGCTGAAAATGTATCATCTTCTTCTTCCGCTTAATCGTCAGAACAGAGAGAAATTTCTTGCTCCATAATGTCATAAACATTCTTCCAAGTTTTAATGGCATCTATCGCTCGAGAGGTAGTGTCTGAAGGAATATATGTGTTTGTATTCGATTACTCATTCAATGAATCATGTTTCTTTCCTGCTTTGTGTGGTGCTATGATTTTCAACAGTCGATGATAACCCTCCTGTGAGAAGTAAAACATGTGAGATCAAAAAATTTTGAATGCGAAAATATCAGATGCTAATGGAAAAAATTATTTGAAGTTTGAAATACCTATATTTAAAGAAAAGTTAAAATTTAGATATCCTCACATTAATCTATTGACAGAGTAATCATTTTGAAATCTGTCAAATTTATTACCTGGCAGTCACAACACTTTTCCCAATCTTTAACCCTAGCCAGCTAAATGTATTATTAATCATCCTAATTAAGATAACATACTTCAACAGTTCGACATTCAAGAATTTTGAGTGAAAAACAATACATATCTCCCGAAGGATGAATTCACGGAGCAGTTAATCAACCATTAATTATTTGTTTGTTTTAATTAATCATGGTTTAAAGTCGCTTTTTATTTTTAAGAACTTCAGGACTTTGACATTCTAGAGATTTGAATGCAACACAATGTTTATCTCCCAAAGGTTGAATTCACGGAGAAGTTAATCGACCATTAATTATTTGTTTGTTTTAATTAATCATGGTTTAAATTCACTTTTTATTTTTAAGAACTTCAGAACTTCGACATTTTGGATTTTTGAACACAATGTATATCTCCCAAAGGACGAATTCATGAAGACAATAATGAAACCATTTTTAATTACTTCAGGACTCTGGAACTCTAGAGCTTCGGGAGTTTGTGATCTTTTATGTGTGGTGAGTACTTCAGCAGTTTCAAATTTAGGAGCTTTTAATGAAAAAAAATAGATATCTCTCGAAGGTCGAATTCATAGAGCAATAAATCAACCAATAATTATTTATTCGTTTTAATTAATTATGGTTTAAAGTCACTTTTTAGTTTTAAGTACTTTAGGACTTCGACATTCGGGAGTTTTGAATGAAACACAATGTATATCTCCCGAAGTCCGAATTCACAGAGAAAATAATCAAAGCATTTTTATGTACTTCCGTGAAAATATATTTTTAGGTGGATCAGTGGTGGAAGTATTTTCTCTTGGCCTCATATCATATTTATTTTGGATCTTAGCCATTATTGAATCAACAATATCTTTATATTGAGTTGTAGAATCTCCTAAGTTATTGATATTTTGGTCATCATCAAATAAAGATCCCAGATCAAAAGATTTTTCATAATCTTGTTTAGTTAAATGAGGTTCAACATCATCATCATTGAGATTGTTTATATCCTCATCTAATTTATCATAGTCTTGAACATCATCTCCTTGTATGAGGTTTTTTGTTTTAAAAGGATCTTGAATCTTTTGATCCTCATCCTTGATTTGCCTTTGTTGAATATGAGGGTTTGCATTAAGGTTTCTCCTAAATTGGTTTTGATTTCTAACATATGGATTCAATTTTTCTTTCTTAATTTCCATCCTTGAAATTTTGTTTGATAAATATTTTATGATCTTAGTCATTTCATCCATATTTTCTTCTTGTGTATTTTTTCCAGAACTGCAGGGTCATGCTTGTTCTCTAAACCTTCTAGGTTATCTTATTCCCATCTCAACTTTTGTTTTCAATTTTTCTGATTCCATCATATTTGATTCAATTCTGATAGCATCATCTTGCATTCCAACTAAATTTGTGGCTCTTCTTTCCATTAAAAGTAAAGATAAATATGGATCAAAAGCCCTTGCAAAAGTAACTTTAGCAGCTGGCTGGGAAGGTTTTACTTTGGCAGGTTTTACTTGGGAAGGTTTTACTTTAAATAATAAAGTTAATGGAGAACTCTCTAAAATAAGGAAAGTGGAATGCTACATGAAAGTATAAATAAGAGGCAAGGCTCTCTCATTTAATTAAACTTGAACACATTGAATATGTTTTGTTGTGTGAGGCTTATTGCAAGTACTCATTGATACATTTGAAGTTGCGAAAGTCTGAGGTAGTACGAAGGGTTGACGAAGAAATTCTAGGAATTACAGCGAATACAAAAAAACCCTATTTTTTGAGGCATATGCGGTCTGACAGTGTATTAGGGTGCATACATACTGAGGAATATGCAGAATGAAAACATATTAGGGTGCGTATGTATGCGTGATGGCATTGTATTAGGGTGCATACATGTTGGTAAAGCTATGAAAAATTGAGAAGATGAAGATGCAAAGATTCTAGATTGGGAGATCAAGCTCCCAGGAAGGTATATAGTTCTTAGATACATTATATCTATCCATTGGTTCAAAAGGTATGTCTTATTTCTATGAATAGTTGGATTTTGATGTATGCATGATAAATGGTTATGGACATTTGAGGATTCTCCCTAGAAAGGATAGTGGTTGCATGAGATCTTATGTATAAGTCATATCTACAAAAATACAATGATGGTATATTTATCATTGATACTTCTTTTTGACACACATCTTGTATTTCTTGGCATATGGATAAGGGTTTTTATGGTATATAGTTGAGATCTTGTATTGGTTGATGTATTGAGAGGTTGAATATCATAAAGGGTTTGAATTCTAGATCATGTGAGGGTTATTATACTTATTCATGATTACACACACTTTTGGCACATGACTAGAGAGAGATATGTATGAGGATGCATGCACATGGTCCATATAGAGTTTGGATGCAGTGATAGGTTACATATCTATGTAAAATAAGTTACACAATGTCAAAAGTTTCCAGAAGAAAGAAAACCCTAGTTTTCAAAAGGCATGCACAGGTTGAATAACAATTTGTTTGCATACATACGCAAGCTGCATAATAGATAGGGTGTGTACATACATGTGTTTCAACACTACAATTCACGTACCTATTGTATTTTGTTGATACATGTTCATTTCAGGTACAGATTGATTACATGACAATTGTACAGGTTGGTTGCAGGTCAATGGTACAGATTGATATAGTTGTATAGTGGTATGTCTCACAGTGATAGTGTGACAGTGGTTCCATCATTCTACTTCTACTTCAGGGAGGTTGGATGGGGCAAGGATAGGTGGTTTTAGCCACCCTCCAATTGTAGCCAAAGAACATAGGGGGTTGTAGCCTCCTTTTGGTTGTAGCTAGAGAATTGTGGAGTTGGAGCTTCCCTTAGGTAGAATCTTGGAAAAATAGGGGGTTGGAGCCTCCTTCCAGTTGTAGATGGATAACAAAGGAATTTGGTGCTTCTAATGAATGTAATTATTCAAGACATATAAGAAAAAACTTTCCATGGTTTTCTCTCGCTTTGGGTTTCCACATAAAAACACTGGTGTATTGTGTATGTGTGTGATTGCTCATTTGTTCATTGTTTATTTAATATGTAACTATTGGATGATAATGATACATTGATATAACACTTGCATTTTTGGTGAAAAAGGATATTATTTCTCTATTACTGATTCACCCCCCCCTCTTAGTAATCCAACAGTTGTTGGGAAACGAAGAAACAAAACTATTTTTCCCTGGGAATATGACAAAGTTAAGTTTAAATTTTTTATGGTGAACAAGAATTGAACACAAGGATAAGGATCATTTTTTATTATTCACCCGGCGACTCCATTTTGGAAAAACTGGCATTCGGATGAAAAAATACTAGAAAAAACCCATATGATAAGTAGACTACGCCATATTGGGATCTTGAAAAATTGTTGAAAACCAAAGGATATCTAAAGAAAACGTCTGCATCAAAAAGTGACATTTATCAACCTAAGGTTACTCAAGTTAATGTTAAGACTCCAACAGAAGAAGTAAGTTTACTTAATTCTAAATAAAAACATCAAAAACCTCATTTTGTAGAAGCCTCAAGTAGTAATCTTGAAGTTAAGTTAGAGAATCCGGAAGAAATAGTCCCTGAAGTAAAAATGTATGATCTAAAGGGGGAAAATTTCCGAATACCCCTATCTCTTTGATATACACTTTTATCAGTGAGAGTAAAGAATTTTCTTCAATTCCTAGTATCATTTATATGCAACCAATTCTTAGTCTTCCTGAAGTAAAAGTTTGTGTTTTTGAAAAGCCTCAAGATCATCCTTTATACTCAAGCTCATATTGTATTATTTCCCTTATTTATCCATCTAGTCGATCTGAAAGACCAAGCTCAAGTTCCCATTTCCCAACTAATTTTGATTTTACATCTTTCTCACGCAGGGATAATTTTAAGGATGGAAATTTATTTTGAAATGTAAAATCCTTAGTGAATCTTACTGGTCCTTTGTATGTCAACTATAAATGTTTGGCGATAATTTTGTTAAAATATTCAAATTTCTAAGGATTTTATATAATTTTTATAAAATTTTGGCGATTTTTAAGGTAAAATAATTTTGTCCTATAGAATTTGGGCGAATAATTTTTAGAATAGCGAATCTTTTTTTCGGGAAAAGCATGGAAAATTATCCAATGGGAGAAATTTAGCCCTTAAAATTTTCTCTGTTCTCACGAGATCCATCACCTTTTGATTATCTAGCAGAACTCTGATCTCACCTTCATGAAGCAATTAAACATCTAGTACACCAGTCTTTTTAAATATTTGATAATATGCAGTATAGCCCTAGTATCTCTTCTTCTAAACTTTCAATGGCTAGTGTTGTAGGTGCTAGAAGTGGTGGGGATTATGGACATATAAATCCACCACCACCTCCTCCAAGGATTTTTTCCAAATTCGTTGCTAGATATGCTCCCTTATCCCTTCCTCTTGTTCTACATGATCTATCTGATAATTATATGAAGAGTCTACCTAAATTTATGGGAGAGGGGGATTTAACATCCACAAAGAATATACCATTTTTCGATCAATTTGTTGATATTCTCGGTATTGAACATGAAGATGTTTACATGATATTGTTTGTACAAACTTTTGAGGGACATGTTATAACTTGGTTTAGGGGACTTCTTGTAAATTCTATACCATCATATGATGATTTAGATACTTATTTCTTAAGACAATGGGGTTAACTGAATTCAGAGCTTTAAGGAAGAAAACTTTGGCTTTAAGGTTTTCTCTAGTCATGTGCCAAAAGTATGTGTAATCATGAATAAGTATAATAACCCTCACATGATCTAGAATTCAAACCCTTTCTGATATTCAACCTCTCAATACATCAACCAATACAAGATCTCAACTATATACCATAAAAACCCTTATCCATATGCCAATAAATACAAGATGTGTGTCAACAAGAAGTATCAATGATAAATATACTATC
The DNA here is from genome assembly GCA_010110895.2 of Picea sitchensis. Taxonomy (NCBI): domain Eukaryota; kingdom Viridiplantae; phylum Streptophyta; class Pinopsida; order Pinales; family Pinaceae; genus Picea; species Picea sitchensis. The sequence continues at coordinate 50,257 of SNQJ01S0028297.1, forward strand.
ACTATATTTCTGTAGATCTGACTTATACATAAGATCTCATGCAACCACTAGCCTTTCTAGGGAGAATCCTCAAATGTCCATAACCATTTATCATGCATACATCAAAATCCAACTATTCATAGAAATAAGACATACCTTTTGAACCAATGGATAGATCTGATGTATCTGAGCACTATATACCTTCCTGGGAGCTTGATCTCCCAATCTAGAATCTTTGCATCTTCATCTTCTCAATTTTTCATAACTTTACCAACATGTATGCACCCTAATACAATGCCATCATGCATACGCATGCACCCTAATACATTGTCATTATGCATACGCCTCAGTATGTATGCACCCTAATACACTATCAGACCGCATATGCCTCAAAAATTAGGGTTTTTTTGTATTCACTGTAGTTCCTAGAATTTCTCCGTCAACCCTTCGTACTACCTCAAACTTTCGCAACTTCAGATGTATCAATGAGTACTTGCAATAAGCCTCACACAACAAAAGATATTCAATGTGTTCAAGTGTAATTAAATGAGAGAGCCTTGCCTCTTATTTATACTTTCATGTAGCATTCCACTTTCCTTATTTTAGGGATTTCTCCATTAACTTTATTATTTAAATAATTTATTTTTCAAACACTTTGACTTTTAGGGGCTTCTAGATGACTCATGAGCATTCTCCAACTTCACATGGCCATAACTCTCTAACCATGACGAGTTATGTGACATTCTACATACCACCGGAAATGGCATGGCATGTACTATCCATCTGGAATAGTCTTACCTGCAAATATCTCAAAAATAATACCATTATCCATCCAAAAAACTTGGGTCTATTACCCAAACCATTGTGGTATTGGAATTCACTACTATATTTTCTTCAAAGGTTGACATCAATGACAACAAACCCATTTAATCAACAACAATGACGCCAAAAATATGTTGTTCTTAAGATTGATTCTAGGCTCACATAATAATGTCATGCCTCCAAATATTTATGATAATTGTTTTTGTAATGCTTTTCTACCTTTCATGTTAAGATGCAACTTCAAATGAATTTTAATGATTAGAAAACATGGAGGAAGTATCTCTTTCTTCGAGTCTTTTTAAATTTTGATCTTATGAAAAGTAGAATTTATTAACAAAGATTGTTAAAATAAAGTAAAGTATCAAACATAGATAAATATTACCTTATCCGCAGTAGAATAATTATGAAAAAGGAATCCTTGATAGTTGATTTAAAATGACGAAACTTACATAGATACAGGTCTTGATTTACTCACAGTAATAATAGAGGAAAATTGTAATTGAATAAAACTTCCAATATATATATATATATATATATATATATATATATATATATATATCATGGTATATTTATTACTAAAATTGTGGTCTCTCAATCTTCAAGACTAAATTGTGGTCTCTCAATCTTCAAGAACCATTGAGTGAAGAAAATATGATTAGGAAATGGAAATACACAGAAAACACATAACTCAAGGAAATGAGATGTAGAATCTATGTCTTCTCTTTCTAACTGATATTTAGTAAGTTCTCTTTTACATTTGACAAGAAGAAGCATGGAGGAGATCTTAGATATGTTTATTTATAAAAAAATGTCTTAACCAAAAGTAGTTGGACATTCCACATTCTTCTATCTCAAAATAGAATACAATTAAAACTAAAAGATACAATGAAGATATTTTTAGATTTGCTGAGATTTATTTTGCTTGTTGGCACTTCACTTAACCTTTATTTGCTCGCATATGTACTTGGTTTCTTCTGATAATTAATTTGAGCATGCAATTCCATTAATGATACAACGAACTTGGAAGGTTAGATATTTACATTTAATTTAAATTAGAAATCCTTTTTGTGTACCAATGGTAATTTCTCTTGAATTTTCACAACTACATGTTGTGTAATTTGATGTTGCAAGCTTGGTTTTACCAACAAATCATTTATTATTCGTAAATCAACATGATTTACTTGTTGGATAGATATTTGTACATTCTCTCTACTTTTCTTCAGATTCTCTTTTCTTTTTTCGATCTCAATTTGTCCAAGTGAATCGAGAATAACACTGACATCAAACTCTGGCATCTCTAGATCTACAACTGAAAGAGTGTTAAGACAAGCTTCTTTTGCTTCTCTAGACAACCTCTTACTTTATTGAAGATTAGTTTCCTAGACCTATAAATCCATTTCTCCCTTTATCTTCTCAAACTGTGAAAAAGGAGCAATCCCAGGTACATTGAGTTTTTGTCTGCATACCATGAATTCTTGGAATTTGGACCTAGTTGTATAGACTTCCTTTTCCTTTTCATGAAAATTCTTCAAGGAATTATTGAACACTTGATAATGTTTGTGAATAAAATCCATATTTCCATCTTTTCATTTATTTATGATGCCTGCTTCTCAAATGAAGAAATATCCATTTGTGTGCTCTCAAATAAACTTATTTGAGTCTCCAAATGCTCTATTAACTTATCTTGTTGGGAAAGCATGTTATCAGTCAAGTGTTTATTTTGAACACTTACTTCCAATTTGTCCTCTAACTGCTTAATTTGTTGGTCAAAACCTTGTATGACTTGATCCATATCAAAATTGATTTTATCTATGGAAGTCACTTCCATATGTTACATATCATTATCAAATTGTTCAATTAGAAGATTCTTTTGTTCCATCTATTTTGTGAGATTATCCACTGATCAATGGTTGGCAGTTGCAAATGTTGGAATGTTTAACAGGAAGAGTATTCTTGTCATTGATGGCAAGATCAGAGTATGCATCCATGGAAACTTAGGGACAAAGTAAGCTTAGGAGGAATTAGCGTAGAGTCGAACGCAGTGTGAAGGTGTGCTTGTTCATTTGATGGAAAACAAGCAGGGAAGGAAGACCAGCAATGCAATGATGATCGAATGGAAAGATCAAAGTGCTGTTCAAACTCCATTTCTGAGTTTTGACTACCGGGATTTCAGATACCAGGAGTTGGAGATGTCAAGAACTCCCACTACAGGAGTCCCAAAGTCGCGAAATGCGAAATTGCAATATAACCTGAACCTTTGGATCAAGGACAAATCTGGACCGTCGATCCAAGAAGAAGATGTGGTGAAATATCATGCTTTCACTGACTGAAAAGTCAAAGGAATGAAATGCTCCAACCTTTCAACTCACAAAGTCACAAAATGTGAAACCCCAAAATCCCGAAACAGGCACCCCAACAAAGACTCCATTTCGGAGTTTCGGATACCAGGAGATAGAGATGTCACAGACTCTCATCATCAAGAGTCCCAAAGTACCGAAATGTGAAATCCCAAAAACCCAAAAAAGGCGCATCACTCGGAGTGTTGGATATTGGTATTTCGGTTACCAGGAGATGGAGATGACAAGGACCCTTCATCAACAGGAGTCCAGAAATCGTGAAACGTGAAATGGTGAAATGATCTAAGCTGTTGGATTGAGGAAATCATGGACCATTGATTCAACTCCATATTGGAGAATAAGATACCAGGATTTCGGATACCGGGAGGTTGAGAAGTCAAGAGTCAGGACACTACATCACAAGAGTCCCAAAATCATGAAACCCGAAGTCACGAAATGATAAAGACTCCATACCGAAGTTTCGGATACTGGGAGTAGGAGGAGTCAAGAGTAAAGACTCTTCATTAGAGGAATCCCGAAATTGCGAAATGTTACAGACAAGCTTTGTTTCGGAGTTTCGGGTACTGCGACATGGAGAGTCAAGAAACTTTACCACAGGAATACCAAAATGCCGATTCACCGAAATGAGAAATCATGGAGTACTGGACCATTGATCTAACTCCATTTCAGAGTTCTATATACCAAGAGTTGAAGTGTTGAAACACGTCACCACCAAGAGTGCCGAAATGCCGAAATGTCGAAACACGAAATTGCGAAACGCAGTTTCGACTAAGGCTGAGGCCACAGCCGTTGGTCATGTTGATGGAAGATGGGGGAAGGAGTTAGTGAAGACAAGCTCCTTTTCAGAGTTTCGGGGGTCGGGAAATGGAGAGTACTAAAATCCTCCACCACGGTGATCCCGAAATGCCAAAGAGAGGAATGTCTAAATGAACGCAAGATTAGAGAAGTTAATCCAATGATGCAGATGAAACTGAAGAAGATCAGAGGGCTACTGTAGCACTTCTCAGTGCAACTGCTAGAAACCACTGATGGTTTCTGCAAGAGGACTTGAAGAGACTTCTGTGTGATTTCCAGAGGAACTGAAGGGTCACCAAGAATCTTCCAATAGGAGAAAAGACTATTTGTGGAGGCTATTGACAGCTGGAAGAGTGTTGAAGCCGTTAACTGTGATAGTGACTTTGAGGTTGTCTACAACAGAAATGAAGAATCTGAACTGCCTGTGATGTGAAGGAATTTGATCATGACACCCAGTGATGATGGATAGATGGGCTTAACAAAATAGATAAGATGAAGAGTTGTCATGATGAAGAGGTTGAGCACTTGACATGCAGAGGATGCAGAACCATTGCAGACAGAGGATGCATAAGATGCACAGGGAGTATAAGAATGTTGAGAAAAGAAGAGAGGGGGTTGTTGCTGTGAGGAGGGATGCATGTGTGAAGAAGGAGGTGGAGTGCAGTAGCTGAAAGGGAAAGAAGACAAAATGTGCATCAAATGTGAATGGTGCACAGAGCACAAAAGGTAGCAGAACAAACACTACAATGGATGCATGCAGGAAGACAGTGAGGAAGAGAGAGTAGCGAAATCTTGCAGAACAGTGATGAGACTGGTAAGCTTTTGTTGAAAACTATATCAATGTAATAAGTTTTAGTAATTCATATTGATAAACAAGGGTGGTAGGGAGGTGCTAGGGAGGACTGGTGTCCTCAGAGGTTCAAGGTGGGTTCTTGAACACAGGGAGTTGTAGCTTCCTTCTAGTTGGTGCTAGAGAAACCAAGGAGTTGGTGCTTCCTTCTAGTTGGTGCTAGAAAAACCAGGGAGTTGGTGCTTCCTTCTAGTGGGTGCTAGAGAAAATAGAGAGTTGGTGCTCTCAACAAGTTGAATATTGCAAAAACAGAGGTTGTAGACTCATAATGAGTTGGTTTTCATATGTATGATAATGTAAAAAATGTAAATAATACTTATCATATAAATAAGAAGAGGTTTTTACCCTTTATGGGTTTCCTCATGAAATATCCTTCTCTGTGTATCTCATATATGTGACTGATGTTGAATGTCCCATTGCTTATTTACTTTCATTATTTTGATAATCATTGAGTGCCTTGTAAAGAATTTAAAAGAAGCATAATTGTTTAAGTATGGTAACAACTGATCNGCCCTCTCAGTTGTCCAACAATTGGTATCAGAGCCGGCCCCTTTTATCTAAAGGTAGATCCTAGAGCTTAAACATGTCAAGCCATGAAGGAAATTCAACCAGTAAGGCCCCTTTATTCAATGGAACAAACTTTGCCTTCTGGAAAGTTAGAATGAGAACCTACATAATTGTTTTAGGTGCAGATGTTTGGGATGTGGTAGATACTGGTTATGTAAAGCCAGTTGTACTAGCCAATAAGGATGACGAACTATAATTTAGCTTCAACGCTAAGGCTATGAATGCTATCTTGAGTGGGCTTGCAGAAGAAAAATTCGTAAAAGTTATTCATCTAGGAACTGCCAAGAAAATGTGGGACAAACTCATTAACAGTTGTGAAGGTAATGAGAAGGTAAAGGATGCCAAGCTTCAAACCTATGGAATGCAGTTTGAACAGCTGAAGATGAAACAAGATGAAACTATTGGAAAATTCTTTCTGAGAGTAGAATAAATGGTAAATCCAATGAAAGCACTTGGTGAAACAATTGAGGAACCTTCTTTAGTTTAGAAAATCTTGAGATCTCTCCCAGATAGGTTCAATCCGAAGGTCTCTGCTATAGAAGAAATAAATGATCTAAAAACCTTGAAGTTTGATCAACTTCTAGGAACATTGACTGCATATGAAATGAGAATATTTAAAGATAAACCCACCTCCAGAGAAGCATCATTTAAAGAAGACAAGAATGAGGATTATGAGCCCAATGAAATTGAAGCAAAATTTGTGAAGAGACTGAAGAAGGGATCAGGAAAATACAAAGGTAAACTACCTTTCAAATGTTTCAACTATGGTAGGATAGGTCATTTTGCAAATAAATGTCCCCACAAAGGAAAGGATCAGACATGTGATGATGGGGAGAAGTACAAACACAGAAATTTCTTTAAAGAGAATAACTTTAAGAAGAAAAGTCTTTGCATAAACAATGATGGTGATCCTTCAGATGATGAAGACAATGATTCATCTATTGAATATAAACTAAATGACTTCATACTTATGGCCAAAGAGGAATATGATAATAACAACACAGGGAGTGATGTTAATGAAGAAGAAGCTGTGGTTGACATGGAAGGAGAACTAATCAGTGCACTAGAAGAGATTGATAGACTAAGAATCAAGAACAGAAAGCAAAGACAATTGCTAATACAGTTCGAGAAAGACAATAAAGAACCTGATGAAGACCTTGTCCTACTAAAAGTAGAATTAGAAGAGACAAATAAAATCGAAGACATTCTGAAACAACAGTTATCAGAAAAGAAGGCAAGATGTGAAGCACTAGAACAAGAAGTAGTGAAAACTAGGAAAAAGATGGAGAAGTTTCAAGCCTTGTATAATCAGAATCTGTCAAGTATCAAAGCCTTAGAAGGATTAGCCACCATTCTGAATCAGAAAAGGAATCCAAATCTAAAAACTATTTTGGGTTATGAAGAGGGATCAAGTAGTGGCAAGCCAAGAGACGAAGAACCCATCAAGGTTGTTAAATGTACAACCAATGACAACAACAAACCTGCAAAAACAAAGGAAGAAAATCAGTCGCCCAGGACAAGTAAGGAAAAAGGTGCCAGGACTGAATCTGTAGAACAAAGAAATAGTGCCCCCCTTGCTGAAAGATGTCATCAACATGAAAGAAATCGATTTTCTCAAAGAAGACAACCATTTTCCAGGTACAAAGAATTTTTCTATGGCTATTGTTTCTATTGTTCTAACTTTGGTCACAAAGTTGTAAATTATTCCTTAAGCATTAGACATAAGCAATTAAGATTTCAAAGGAATAAATACTTCCCATAACAAAGAATGATACAACCAAGTAACAATCCTTCACAGACTGCAAATTTCCAAATTAAGTATAGGGACATGCAACTAAGGAGGCCAAGAAATAATCAACAGTAAATGAGTAGACAACACTGCAACAATAAGTTTGAGCTATTGAATAATGAGATTGAATTCTACACCTGTTATAACTTTGGACATAAATCTATTGACTGTCGGTTAAGGAACTATGAACCAGATTCGAAATCCCCTACTGAAAATGTCAAGTTTTGGAAGAAGAAGAAAAGTGACAAGTGTGGATTAGTACTGTCCGCTCAAAGAAAAACGAACCCTTGGTATATAGACAGTGGATGCTCCAAACACATGACGGGAGACAAAGTCAAGTTTCTATGTCTAAGTGAAAGCAAATCAGGAAATGTGACCTTTGGAAATGATGCTCCAGGGAAAATAAAGGGCAAAGGGATGGTGAGCTTAAGTAATGGAAAAGGAAAAGACCAAGATGTTCTTCTTGTAGATGGGCCGAAACATAATCTGCTCAGTGTTAGTCAAACGTGTGAAAAAGGATGTGAAGTGGTGTTCATGTCCAAGGACTGCAAGATAAAATCTGTAACCTCAGGACAAGTGGTGGCCAAAGGCATAAGGACAAAAAATAATGTATATGTGTTGAAAGAAAATAGAGAAGAATGTCATCTAAGAAGACATGATGAAAGCTGGTTATGGCATAGGAGACTTGGACATATAAACTTTGACCACTTAATCAAACTAAAAAAACTTGAGGTAGTAAAAGATCTTCCGAGAATATCAAAGCCCCAAGATTCAATGTGTAAACCTTGTCAAGTAGGGAAGCAAAACATGACACAGTTTAAGTCCAAGAGCTTTAATTCAACAGAGAAACCACTCCAACTACTTCATATGGATTTATGTGGACCATCAAGACAGGAAGGCACAGGGAAAGAAAACTACTTCATGTTTATTACCGATGATTACTCCAGCCTTACTTGGGTTGCCTTTCTCAAGGAAAAGGTTGAAGTATTTGAGAAGTTTAAAATATTTAAGGATTTAACTAAGACTCAAACAGAAAAGAGGTTAAAGGCAGTAAGATTAGACCAAGGAGGAGATTTTATTTCAAGAGACTTCAAGGAATTCTACGATGAGCATGGGATCAAGAGACAATACACAATCCCAAGAACTCCACAACAAAATGGAGTTGTGGAGAGGCAAAACAAAACAGTGCAGGAAATGGTTGGGTCAATGATGAATGAGAAGAACATTGGCCAAACCTACTGGGTAGAAGAAATACCCACAGTAGTTCATGTTCTTAACAAAGCTCACCTCAAACCACAAAGTGACAAGACATCTTATGAACTGTAGTTTGGGAGACCTGCTTCAATTAAACACTTCAAAGTCTTTGGGAGTAAATGCTACATAAAGAATTATGATGAGAACCTTGACAAATATGATGACAGGGCTGATGAAGGTATCTTCTTAGGGTATGCTACAAACAGTAAAGGATATAGATGCTATAATAAGAGGTTGCATAAAATGGTTGACTGTATTGATGTAAAAGTTGATGAAGGAATCCCAACAAGAGAGATGTACAGTAATGAGTCTTCTACAGAAGACACAACTAAAGCTGAAGATGAACAAGTCCAATAATCAGAAAACAAAGACTCTGAATCAGATGAAGACTTAGACACTCAGACAGACTCAAATCAGCAGTCAACTTCAAATTCCTCCTCCAGAATCATTCAAAAGAATCATCCTGCAAGTCAGATAATTGGAGAAAAAGACAAAGGTGTACAAACCAGGAGAAATCTAATCAAAATCACCGAACAATCTCATATAGCCTTCATATCCATGCTGGAACCCAAGAATTTTAATGAATCCAACAAAGATGACCACTGGGTTAAAGCAATGAATGATGAACTTGATCAGATTGAGAAAAACAATATGTGGGAGATGGTTTAGAGACTGGAAGGTAAAAATATCATTGGTTCCAAATGGATCTT
>SNQJ01S0028297.1:77789-120451 GCA_010110895.2 Picea sitchensis
CTTGCCTATGCTTGTCATAAAAGGTTTAAAGTCTATCAAATGGATGTCAAGTCAGCTTTTCTAAATGGAGATTTAAATGAAGAAGTCTATATGGAACAACCAGAGGGTTTCAAACTGTCCGGTAACCCTGAATTAGTATGCAAGCTGAAGAAATCTTCATATGGGTTAAAACAAGCCCCTCGAGCGTGGTATCACAGATTGGATACATATCTTAAAGACAAAGGGTTCAAGAGAGGAACAACTGACAACAATCTATATATTAAAATAGAGGATAATAATTTGCTCATCATATTGGTCTATGTGGATGACATCATCTTCGGATGTAATAAGGATCCATTGGTACAATGGTTTGCTTCTACCATGGAATCTGAGTTTGAAATGTCCATGATAGGAGAACTATCATTCTTTCTTGGTCTGCAAATTACTTAGAGGTATGAAGGGATGTTCATTTCTCAAGAAAAATATTTAAGAGAAATGTTGAAAAGGTTTGAAATGGAAGATTCTAAACCTATGGGCACACCTATGGTTACTAGCTGCAAATTAAGCAAGGATGATGACTCACCTGATGTTGATCAACGTTCATATAGGTCAATGATAGGCAGCCTATTGTACATCACAACATCTCTCCCAAACATAATGCATGTTGTAGGAATGGTTGGAAGATATCAGTCTACACCTAAATAGAGTCATTTACTAGTTGTCAAAAGGATATTCAGGTATCTGAAAGAAACAATGACTTATGGTCTGTGGTATCCCAGAAATCAGAATTTTCAGTTAACTTCTTATTCAGATGCAGATTGGGCAAACTGTGTTGATGAGAGAAAAAGCACCAGTGGAGGAGCATTCTTCCTGGGTGACTCATTACTAGCATGGCTTAGTAAAAAGCAAGGTTCCATTTATTTATCAACCATAGAGGCAGAGTACATTGTTGCTGCTACCTGTTTCACTCGAGTATTATGGATGATTCAGACACTTGTAGACTTGGAGGTAAAATACGCTGCACCAATCCCAATTCATTGTGATAACACTAGTGCCATCAGTGTATCTAAGAATCCTGTATTCCACAACAAGACTAAGCATATTCCCATAAAATACCATTTTCTGAGAGAGAAAGTCACCAATCAGGTTGTTCAGGTTCAGTACATTCCAACCACAGAACAAATAATAGACATTTTTACTAAACCCCTAGCTAAGACCCCTTTTGAATATCTCCGACAGAAGCTGGGAGTCATCCCGTTTCACACCTAAGAGAGTCCATCCTGTTAGGGGGAGTCTTATATTGATTGCATATTTAATACCTCCTAAAAATACTGCAACAGCTCAAGGGGAGCGTGCTTTTTTTGACATTGATGTCAAAGGGGGAGAAAAGGACAGGTCAAGGTACCTTTGTTGCCATCAATACCAAAGGGGGAGATTGTTGGCATGTTTAACATGCAGAGTATTCTTGTCATTGATGGCAATATTAGAGTATGCATCGATGGAAAATTAGGGACAAAGTAAGATTAGGAGGAATTAGTGGAGAGTCGAACGAAGTGCGAAGGTGTGCTTGTTCATTTGATGGAAAACAATAAGGCAAGGAATACCAGCAGTGCAACGATGATCGAATGGCAAGATCGAAGTGTTGGTCAAACTCCATTTTGGATTTTCGACTACCAGGATTTCGGATACCGAGAGTTGGAGATGTCAAGAACTCCCACTACAGGAGTCTCGAATTTGCGAAATGTGAAATCACAATATAACCTGAACCATTGGATCAAGGACAAATCTAGACCGCCGATCCAAGAAGAAGACGTAATGAAAGATCATGCTTTCACTAACTGAAAAGTCAAAGGAATGAAATGCTCCAACCTTTCAACTCGCGAAGTCGCGAAATGCGAAACCCAAAAATCCCGAAATAGGCACCCCAACAAAGAATCCATTTCAAAGTTTCGGATACCAAGAGATAGAGATGTCATGAACTCTCATCATTAGGAGTCCCGAAGTGCCGAAATGTGAAATCCCAAAAACCCAAAAAAGGCGCATCACTTGGAGTATTGGATATCGGTATTTCGATTACCGGGAGATGGAGATGACAAGGACCCTTCATCAACAGGAGTCCCAAAATCATGAAACAAGAAATGGAGAAATGCTCTAAGCCATTGGATCGAGGAAATCATGGACTATTGATCCGACTCCATATTGGAGTATCAGATACCGGGATTTTGGATACCAGGAGGTTGAGAAGTCAAGAGTCAGGACACTAAATCACAGGAGTCTCGAAATCACGAAACCCAAAGTCGTGAAATGATAAAGACTCCATAGCAGAGTTTTGGATACTGGGAGTAGGAGGAGTCAAGAGTAAAGACTCTTCATTAGAGGAGTCCCGAAATCGCAAAATGTCATAGACAAGCTCCGTTTCGGAGTTTCGGGCACCGCGACATGGAGAGTCAAGAAACTTTACCATAGGAATACTGAAATGTCGATTCACTGAAATGAGAAATGTTGGAGTACTGGATCGTTGATCTGAGTCCATTTTGGAGTTCCAGATACCGGGAGTTGAAGTGTCGAAACACATCACCACCAAGAGTGCCAAAATGCCGAAATGCAAAATTGCGAAATGCGGTTTCGACTAAGGCTGAGGTCACAGCCGTTGGTCATGTTGGTGGAAGATTGGGGAAGGAGTTAGTGAAGACAATCTCCTTTTTAGAGTTTCAGGGGTCGGGAAATGGAGAGTACTAAAATCCTCCACCACAGTGATCTCAAAATGCCGAAGAGCGAAATGCCGAAATGAACACAAGATTAGAGAATTTAATCCAATGGTGCAGATGAAACTGAAGAAGATCAGAGGACTATTGTAGCACTTCTCAGTGTAACTGCTAGAAACCACTGATGGTTTTTGCCAGAGGACTCAAAGAGACTTCTGTGTGATTTCTAGAGGAACCAAAGGGTCACAAAGAATCTTCTAGTAGGAGAAAAGACTGTTTGTAGAGGCTATTGACAACTAGAAGAGTGTTGAAGCCGTTAAATGCAACAGTGAGGTTGTGGTCATCTGCAACAGAAGATGAAAAATCTGAACTGCCTGTGATGTGAAGGAATTTGATCATGACACCCAGTGATGATGGACAAATGGGATTAACAAAACAGAGAAGATGAAGAGTTGTCATGATGAAGAGGCAGAGCACTCAACATGCAGAGGATGAAGAACCATTGTAGATAGAGGATGCACAAGATGTACAGGGAGTATAAGAGTGTTGAGAAAAGAAGAGAGGGGGTTGTTGTTGTGAGGAGGGATTCATGTGTGAAGAAGGAGGTGGAGTGCAGTAGCTGAAAGGGAAAGAAGACAAAAGGTGCATCAAATGGGAATGGTGCATAGAGAACAAAAGGTAGCAGAACAAAAAGTGCAATGGATGTGTGTAGGAAGACAGTGAGGAAGACAGAGAAGCGAAATCTTGCAGAACAGTGATGAGACTGGTAAGCTATTGTTGAACACTATATCATTGTAATAAGTTTCAGTAATTCATATTGATAAACAAGGGTGGCGNTGAAGAAGGAGGTGGAGTGCAGTAGCTGAAAGGGAAAGAAGACAAAAGGTGCATCAAATGGGAATGGTGCATAGAGAACAAAAGGTAGCAGAACAAAAAGTGCAATGGATGTGTGTAGGAAGACAGTGAGGAAGACAGAGAAGAGAAATCTTGCAGAACAGTGATGAGACTGGTAAGCTATTGTTGAACACTATATCATTGTAATAAGTTTCAGTAATTCATATTGATAAACAAGGGTGGTGGGGAGGTGCTACGGAGGACTGGTGTCCTCATAGGTTCAAGTGGGTGCTTGAACACAGGGAGTTGTAGCTTCCTTCTAGTTGGTGCTAGAGAAACTAGGGAGTTGGTGCTTCCTTCTAGTTGGTGCCAGAGAAACCAGGGAGTTGGTGCTTCCTTCTAGTAGGTGCTCGAGAAAACAGAGAGTTGGTGTTCTCAACAAGTTGCAGCTTGCAAAAATAGAGGTTGTAGCATTACAATGAGTTGGTGCTCATATGTATGATAATGTAAAGAATGTAAATAATACTAATCATATAAAGAAGAAGAGGTTTTTACCCTTTCTGGGTTTCCTCGAGAAATATTTGTCTCTGTGTATCTCATATATGTGACTGATGCTAAATGTCTCATTGCTTATTTACTTGAATTATTGTGATCATCATTGAGTGCCTTGTAAAGAATTTAAAAGAAGCATAATTGTTTAAGCACGGTAACAACTGATTCACCCCCCCTCTTAGTTGTCCAACATCAAAGGATCCCAATGATTCTGCAAATTCTTTTGCAAATTCAGGGTCACTTTGTCCCTGTCCATCATATATCATTTAATTCTTTTTTGTAATTACTCCCTCCTTCTATCAAGATTAACTTCTTATGATAGCCTTCCTTTTCTTGTTGAAAAATAAATTTGATGAAGGCATATCTTCAGGTTTAATGGGTGTCAGGTTGTCTATATCGATAACCTCTGAACCAGGAAAATCAGAACTTGTCATTAGAGGAGTTAGTGATGGTATGGGAGAAGTAAGTGTAGTATATACTTCTTGAATTATGGTATCTTTCACTGGAGTTTCAGTGTTTGGTAGTGTCAGAGGGAAAGTATGCCCCTGCTTCATAAAAGATTCAAATGATGTTAATAATTCTTGCTCATTTTTTCCTAGTATGGATAAATCTATGATTATTTCATCCTTAGACAATGTATTTGCATCCTTTTCCACTTCCATAGCTTTGTCTTGAAGCAAGCTATGTTGTTTGGGCTCTGTTGATTCTGTCATCTGTGAAGTTGGGTTAAGACTTTGTTCTCCCTGCAAGACTTTGTGTAGATTGTTCTTTCTGTGCTTCTAAAATATGAGTAAGCCTGATTGTTGGTCTTGAGGAAAATTTTGAAATATTATTACAACTTCATCATAGGTTCTTAATCCTCTAAGAACTTCAACATAGGGTGAATCTTCATGAATGTATTTTTTCATATTGAATTGAGCTAAATGATTTTCAACCACCCTGTGTGGATCATGCCTTTTGTACTCAATTTGATATCTTCTAAGGCAAAATATTCCACCTTAGCGTGTCCAAAATCAGATAATGAAAATACACCAACTTGTATGGGAAAAGTTGGCCAAACCCTTTTCTTTGTTTCCTTCAACTCTTTGGTTATTCCTCCTAACACTGTTTGAGGTGCTACTTCTTTGCAAACCAGTCTGTCTAGTAAGAATATGAGAAGAGCATGAGGATATATATAGTAGCCAAACACTCTGATGTAGGAGATGTTTTCCTCAATATACCAATCTGTGATAGCACCTAAATTTCCCATGATTTTTTTCTTAAATTCTAGGGGGAGGGTGACCATAGATAGCTTCAATAATTGGAATGACCATGTTATGAAAAAATTCACAAAACGAGTCCTTTGAATTTTCCTCCCATAATTAGCACGATGAAAATGTATGGGCTCGGTGACAATTGAAGTCCAACTCCAATTCATAGGAGGGAATGGGGTCCTAAAAAAAATTGCATCCATCATATATGCAAACATGTAAATGGAGGATGTTCTCCTTTTGACTTATGAGATTTGTATTCCCCTTTTTTTTTGGCTAAGTTATTTGATAGAATTTTTACCCAATCAAAAGTATAGCCCTTAGCAACCTCATGAATTATGGGAACCCATTCTATGGTAAAGCGCAAGATTTTTCTTACCAAAAATTTTACATAGAATAATGGAAATGTACAAGATATGTGCATTACAAGAGGGTGTATAATATATACCATCTATATTAGTTTTGAACTTACTTGGATTTCCCCACCAGGTTTTTACTATATCATTGATAGTTTTGTCACACTTAGTGCATTCCTCATCCTCAAACTTCATTATAAATGATGCATTGTAAGTATACTTGGGGTTAGGAGTTAACTTGTACATTAATTTAATGTCCTCGGTTCGAAAAGAGCCAACGATGGTCTTCTGGTGACTATAGATGGTTCTTGTTGGGATCTCCATGTGTTCTAAGGCCCAACTTATCATGACAATATTGTTGGGCCCGTGATATGATTGATTTCATGACATTAATTAGATCATTTTTCGCTGAATATGTATATGTGTTTTCCTGTTTTGAAGAGTTTTTGAAGATCTTTTGTGTCAAATCTCTATGGTTCACACCAGGTATGCATAATTCATGTTTTGTGATGATTTTTGAGTATAAATCAACATGTTTTTATGATCCCAGGAAACTAGTTCGTGTTTTGTGTTTCACATGGAAAAATCGCAGATTGTTTTTGCATTCAACACTACATCCAATACTCCATACGACACTCAGTCTGGTACTCCATCCAACACTCAGTTCAATACTCCATCTGACACTCCGTTCGACACTCTGTCCTGTACAAAAACCATGGGCAATTTGGGGTTTAGCATATTGGCGACCAACGATGGGCGAATCAAATACATGAGTTTTTCTTGTGCTCGTGGCGTCCAGCTACTGATCTTCTGACAATGCGATTTGGGTTGTTATATTGGGTGTTTATTGGCTCACTTAGTTTCTAGAAGCCATCGACGGTTAAAACACATTTAATGTAATTTGTTGTTTTTAGAGGAGGTCGACCCTCCCAGTGGTCGACTTCTCATCTTGCAAATATATAAATACCACCTTAGTGGTCAGACAAATAGTGATGACATAAAATAGACAATTTAGCTATGTTTTGTTATTTTTCATACATTTTGCTAAAAACTGTGTAAAGACTGCGTTTTGGGTTTTAATGGTGAATTCGTGTTGTTGAAGCTCATGGTTCGCCTTTGAAGAGTAGCCACGACTTGTTGGGGGGGGCACTATCATTCTGGGTGAATATTTAGTTAATATGCTTGTAGATTTGAGTAGTGTAATCATCATTTTGTCTATTTCCTGTGCATGAGTTTTATTCTCTTTATTTTCTATATAAATTGTTGTTTATGATTTAATTGTCTTAGTTCAGTTTTGTAGGTTATTATGGAGGCTAGTCTTAATATGCAATGATCTTTTAGTTAATAGGAAATGAACTTGCAAGTTCTTAGCTACTAACCCTATGTATAATTAGATGATAGCTAGATTTTTCATATGCTGGAATAGAGTTTAAAAACAGAGTTAATATAGAATCTCTAGTTTATGGTTTCTTTGGCAAGCTTCGGTGGATGGATAGTGTTAGTTCTAGTTTCTAATTTTCAGTTTGCTTATCTAATTACTATTTAAATTTGCTTATCTAGTTGTTACGTAGTTTTCTTATTTAATTTCTTGTCATATGTTGTTTTAAGAGTATTTCCTCATTTGCAATTTAATTTGTTAAAATAGAATTAGTCTAATTTATTTCATGCAATTTCCTTTTCTAGATTTAGGTTGCAATTTTCACTCAAAGTTGATTATCAAGTTTAGTTTTGAATCTAAGTAGTTTGAATTTGCTTATATTAGTATACAATGCATTTCAATTTCATAGAATAGTGTTTTTATATTGTTGATGATTAATGCATGATTGAATAATCACATGGATATGAAGGATAGTTGATGTTGCTTCTATCATGGCTAAGTTCTCATTGGATTGCCTAATTCATACTTTTCACTTTGCTATCTAAGTCAATATTGAGTTTATCCCTCTTGAATTATCATTAATTTTTAAGTGCCATCATGATATCATAAGATACCATAGACATAACCATCAACACTATATTTGAGTTTTCTTTCTTTCATAGATTAGAAGATAGTTTCCTTGCTTGTGTAGGTTAGATAGTCTTCTTTCTTTGGTAGATTGAAGAATAATTTTCTTATCATAGATCAGTTGTTATTTAATTTTATTGTCATGATGCTTTCAATTTAGTAGATTAAGATTTCCTTTTGTAAATTATAAGTAATTAGGAAGTTTAATTTAAGAATAGAGTTCACTTGATTATTAGTTTGATTAGTTGCTTATTGAGTAATCTTGATTAGTTTACTTGTTGTGGAAGTTATCATAGGTTAGCTAGTTGTTTGCTTGCTTGTTTACTTGCTTTAATAGGGTAGTTGTTTGCTTGTCTATTTTTCTTTGATAGGGTAGTTGCTTGTCTATTTACTTGCTTTCATAGAATAGTTGCTTATTGAATTTGAGTAGGTTAATTAAAGTAGTTTGTTGTTGTTATTCCTTATTAGGTAGATAGTTTTCTTTTTCTTATTGTCATGATTAAGTTAATTTTCTTTAAGTAGGGTTTTCATTTTCCTTCTTAGAACTATTCATCGATCCTTTGTTCAAAGGTTACTTAGGGTAAATAGTTTAAGTTTGTTAGTAGGGTTTTATCATTAGTAGTATTTGCTTAAATAGATTATCCCTTCAATAGCCCATTTCCTTAGTTAGACTATACTACCTCTAGCCTTTCTGCCTTGGCACATATAGTGCTACAACTCTAAGTTTACTTACCCTGGGTTGACAATTTAATTGAGGGGTTTTAAGTGTTATTTAGTGCATATATAACACCCATCATTTTTGGCGTCATTGTCAGGGAGTTGTCTCAAGGTAGAAAATAGTTAGGAAATTAGATCCCTTCTAAACCTTAGCATTAGTTTGGTGGAGGGGGGAATTTAAGATGAGAGATAAGAACCTGCACATCTGCTATAACAAGTTCTGCCAAACCCAATGGTAATTTTTCTTTTTCTTTTTGTTTTCTTTCATGAATAGACCTAGAGACCCAAAAGGTAGATACATTAAAATGTAAATCAGACCTTTTAACCAAGGTTCCTTCTGATATTTTTAGGGGAAGGAACATTCCACTTATAAACTCCACAGATCAATACCGAAAAAAAAGAATTAGCGAGTCAACCCAAAGAGATAAAGTAGTCTCTGAAGAGACTAAGACTGAGAGCACTATAAAACACAAAATTGAAGTATCTATAATAGTGGAACAAGAGACAAGACCACTCGAGCTTTCCATAGAACCAAAAAATACAGCCTTTTTTTTCTTACCACCATCAGGAGATCCTAACTTTAAAGACATCATAGACCCTAAAAATGTGAATATCTTGTTTGGTAGTTTAGCTAACATAATGGTCTCTCAAGTTGAAACAAAATATTTGGCACCAATAACTTCAACCGGCTCGAGTAGAGTCCCAGACACCCAAATAGTAGGAAGACCTTCCCATCAGAGGGATACCTTGTTCTCTTCAAGAATAAAACCACTTAAGTACTCTCTTTTGGGAAACTAAACCAATATCGATGATCATGAGGATCACAACAATGTAAGACATGAGGAGGGAGAAGAAGCTGGAAACTAAACCGAAACTACCTTTAGGTTTCCAATTTTGGACCCCCACACCTATGCAAGCGTGGTGTTTTTGGTTTGTGCAAATCTTCTTTAAATATGTCTTTCATCTTTTAGGTAGTTGTGATTAAAAAAAAAAAATCTTAAAAAAATCTATAATAATAATAAAAAAAACTTTTGGTTGTTTTAAGAACCTTAGACACTAATCCCTATGTGAGGAAGGATCCATTAATTAACAGAATGAACTCAGAAGCAACTATCAGCTTGAGGGAAATTTCTCAAATCCTAGAAACAACCGAGATTTCTTCTTTTCAAGAAGGACATATTTTAGCAACAACCAAAAGTGTATCTATCTCTCCAGAAATATTAGAAGAATCAAGGTCCTATGAGCTACAAAATGATTTTCCTTGCCAAACTATGAAAGAATATGTGGACTACATCTGGTGGAGAGAAATCACTAAGACCTGATATTGAGGAGTTATCAACATCCATCTCAACAGATTCTTTATGTACTTCATAAATCTATCATCCAGAAGAAGAGGATCTATGTAGCATGATGAAGGAGAGCATAGAAATTACTATTGATAAACATCAAGAATACATTAAAATTTGGTTTGAAGAGGTCATCATGCCACAATATTATTCTCTTCTTCAACACCTTCTAATGCCAAAACAAGTAAGTTGGTTGGTTCTTCATATCCAGGTAATCATTGCGGTAAATTTTTCACATGCGGATATGAGTATGTTTCTTATCTTGCTTCGCACATGGTTACATTGGAAAATTTATTATACTTGAATATAGATTTTCCTTTCTCTTTAGTTAGGGTAGGATAGTAAATAAAAACTAAACGTTGTTAGTTTAGCTTAAAGTCTAATGCAGCCTAATTTTACATTTTCTTTTTAATAAAAGAAATATGAGATACATGTTCCAATGAATTTATCTCATTGATCTTATTAGTTTTTGATATTTTAGAGTGTGGTTTTTGACAAATAGTCCTAGAGATTTCTATAGGTATTTATTTCACCAGGAGTAGACAATTTCAAGGAGATATAAAAGAAGAAATTTTCATCAAAACATTACTATGCTTGAACCTTGTTGTCTGCTAAGCATCAAATGAATAATGACTTGCTGTAGTTAGCCATGTTTTTGCAAAATATTTTCATCTTCTTTTTCTCAAGGCATATTAAGAAGCAGTTTCTCTTGAAAACCTTCACCATTGTATAAGGAAGTGATACCATAACCATCAATCTTAGAGGTCTCTCATACAGTTTCCCCAAGAAACCTAGGTAAGTAAGTAAAGTATCTTTATTAAAGAGTAACAAGGAGGTCTGATTAGCGGTTAGTCATGGAAACATCACAATAAATTACAAAAGAAGAAAGTGAGTTGAGCCTAATGATACCTTTTTGTTATTTCCCAATGGTACCATCCACTACACACTAAAATGCTTGATTATATCATATATTTAGATAGGCTACGTCCTCCTAAGTACCCCTTACATCAGGACAATCATTGAGAAATATATATAACAGAAAGTCATCCTCCAACATAAATACCATCCCAATAAAAAGCAAGAAAAATTTGTTTTTAGAGTTGTCCCCCCATCTTCTTGCATAAAAAAATATTATACTAAAATATTAAAAGATGGAGGGCCAGTCTTTGAGGGTGTAAGAGGATAACCCACTGGGATACTGAACAGGTCTGCTGGCAGCGGGTACCAGCATGTGGTATGACTAGGTAAACCCGCTGGAGTACTGAACAAGCTTGTTGGCAGCGGGACATTCTACCTAGCGAGGATGGTAATCTGACAAAAATAAATAATAAATTTAAACTTGTCCTGATGTATGAAATTACTTTTAGACAAATATGACATGAAGTATGTATGGTTATGCTAAGGTTAATGAAATCCATAAATTTTCCATTGGGAACTAAATTTGAGACTATGTTGAAACTCTCCTGCCTACCTCTTCTTATCTATATATAGGATCTCTTATCCTATAGGTGGGGTCATATTTTAACCGTCTCATCAGACCAATCTGTGAAATTTATCTCTACACTTAACAAGCTATAAATCTTCAGCTATTGGGAGAACTGACTGGTTTCCTATATTTTTTATTATGAGGTGTCATAATACTTAGGTGTGGGGGAGGGATTCATGAGTTGACAAATGATAACATTGCCTAGAAGAAGTAAATATTTGTAAAACTTTATGTGTATTGTTTTCATGATACAAGTTATTACATCATCAGTCATTTTATTTCTTCGAAATACTAATTCCATGTGTGTTATAAACTGCTGTACATTTCCTTAATAGACCACTTAACTGGTTTATGGTCGTTACAGACTATCCATTACAGAGTTATGCTTACATGCCTTATAAAATGTGAGATAGATGAATGGATTCTGTGAGCATGATGGAAAAAAAAATAATAATGGAACACTCTTATCCTAACTCTGCTCCTATTCACTGTGTTCGTGGTCTCTGAGGAATCAATTTTCTTAGCCACAAATCTCCCAAGAGTTGGAGACCACTGGTTTAAACACCACCAGTTTCCAAGAGCAAGTTATAACAAGGTTTTCAAACTTGAATTTCAGAACATCTCTGGAGCTAAGGGATACTCCAAAGAGTGGATAAAAGAGGAGCTAATCAACCCTCTCATAGTCATCACCAGATTGATCACATGTGAAGGTAGATATTCCATCTTTAAATCCTTTCACTTTCGATTATTATCTCACTTTCAGTTTAATAAGCCATTGAATTTTCCCTTTTACTTCTTAAAGAGTCTCGAGAAGATGTCTTCCCAAGTAAGGAAGAAGGTAACTAATCCCCATAACAACTTATTTCACCATGGCCTTATCAAGCTACTTGTCTTAGCCAAGTTGGAGAAAACGTGGGATGAGTTCATTTACCACTTTGCAAACCCTCATCTTACAATGAATACTATCAAGAAGACACTTGATCTAGGGACTGTTCCTCCACCCAAACCCTCATGCTCAAGCTATTCCTTTACCAGACCAAAAGTCCAAGAAACTTGTTGATACTCCTACAGCCTCATCGGGAAATAAGACCAAGAAGCCTATTTCTAATTCATGGCATGAGGATGTGCCATATCTTCGGTCTGGGGGGAGTTTCCTGAGCTTAAAAATTCTAAGAACGTCCCATTTGTATAGAAAACCCATGAGAAGAGGAAGTAGGATTTCTGTCAAAATTCTATCATATATCTTTTTACAATGTCTTGGGATATTATATCAACAGTTGTTTGTATTGGTATGCTAAATTCTATATTTATGACATCATTGTGTGTGTTATAAGCTTGTTGTGCATTTTTATGTTTATGCTATAGAAGAATTCTTATACTTAACTACTCGTTGTGACAAACACAGAGCGATATCAACTGCTAAATACTTACTGCCATCTATATTACAAGATTATGAAAAGAGGAACGGTTGTTTGAATTGTTATAGATCGATGACAGGAAATACAAATTCTCCTATTCACCATGCCTACCAATACAAACCAAGCTTTTTGTTATTATCTATCAATTTTGTCAGTCACCAGTGATCAAATTTACTTTTTCATGTGATTGATAGGGTTATTAAGTCAAATTGTTATATTTTCAAAATAAAATTCTCAAATATAATGTGGCATATCTTCGTTGTAAAATGGTCATTGGTGTGTCTAGGTGTTCTTACTACTCCCTCCACTCATCCAAGGTCATAAATTTTCATCATGGTCATGTCATCATTCCTTGTCATAAATTTTCAAATGATTGTCTTGGCCAAAGTTCTACTTCAAAATTGGTTTCTGAATTAAGGAAGATGAATTTGAAAAAAGTGAAAGAACTTAAAAAAAATGGTTTATGAATTAAGGAAGATGAATTTGAAAAAAGTGAAAGAATTTTTTGTCAAAAATATACCAATAAACAAAACCTCCTTCATTTTATGCATAGGTGTTATTATTTGAGAAAAATTCCCCAAATACAATCGCTACAGGAGGGTTTCTACACATTTGGAAACATGAATCTGGGCCAGCTTTTTTAGATGTTTGAGACGAAAGCATTTTAGTGCTTGATGGTTCCATTGTAGAAGACATCATACAATTTCCATCCATACCACTTTCAGCCCAATACTCCTCTGGGAAGGCCTCCAAAAAACCCTCTCAAATACCACACTGCAGCCTCGCTGAGAGCACGTTGTGTTTTTGTAATTTGTGAGTAACGAACTTCAAGTTTGGATTATGAACAAATGGAAAATTATTTTGAACATGGAGGAGGTTTGTGTTCATAAAATAACAAAAAACAAAAAAAAAAAAAATCTCTCTCAATTTTTGAATATACATTATTTTTGTATATATTCAATTCTTAGAGTCTAGTTTTTTGTAAAATGTTACCAAGTTTTTCCCTCGCTTTAGCCATGTTTTCTTTTCATGTTTTCCTAACAATTGGAAGTGAAGTTTTGAAAACCAAGAGATTTTTTTATCAAGGACATATTAAAACAAAAATGTCTCTTGCTTCTACATGAAAGTTACTTTGTAGTTACATGTGTCACTTTGATACCTATTTTCACAAGTTCGCCATGCCATAATTGTTATACTGGAAATCACTTTGGAACTAATTTTGTAGAGGTAAAATAGTTTTTTTGCATGGTTTAAAGGATCAATGGTATAATATACATCTCTACCTCTTCCATTATTTCTATAACGCTTGGTTGATGATATAATGCCACCACAATAGTTCTAGATGCAATTGAAGTATTACAAAATTCAAGACAAAATCCCTAGTGTAAGAGGGAGAATCTTCTAAAGCTAATCATTTTCCTTCAAGTAAGTTTAGTTATGAAGGGCAATTTATTTTTGTTTACAGCGGGACCTGCAAAATCTTAGGTGTGGGGTAATGTTGGGCCCGTGATATTATTGATTTCATGACGTTAATTAGATCCATTTTGGTTGAATATGTATATGTGTTTTCCTGCTTTTGAAGAGTTTTTAAGAGCTTTTGTGGTGTCAAATCACAAGGGATTCTATTGCATGCATAATTCAAGTTTTGTGATGACTTTGAGTACAAATCATCATGTTTTTATGATCCTGGGAAACTAATTCATGTTTTGTGTGTCGCGGGGAAAAATCACAGCCAGGTTTCTGTATCTCACACTGCCTAGTACCACCCATCCGACACTGTATCCGGCACTCCATCCAAAGACTGCCTCTGCACAAAACCATAATGCATTTGCGCTAGCATATTACGGCCAATGATGGGAGAATTAAAGACATGGGTTTTCCTTGTGCTCGCGGTTCTAGCTGAAAACTCTTTGCTGTTATGACCGGGCATTTATTGGTCTATTTATTTCTAGAATCCATCTGGTTAAAACACTACATTGATCACATGTGAAGGTAGATATTCCATCTTTAAATCCTTTCACTTTCGATTATTATCTCACTTCAGTTTAATAAGCCATTGAATTTTCCCCTTTACTTCTTAAAGAGTCTTGATAATATGTCTTCCCAAGTAAGGAAGAAGGTAACTAATCCCCATAACAACTTATTTCACCATGGTCTTATCAAACTACTTGTCTTAGCTAAGTTGGAAAAACATGAGAAAACATGGGATGAGTTCATTTACCACTTTGCAACCCTCATCTTACAATGAATACTATCAAGAAGACACTTGATCTAGGGACTGCCTTCCACCCAAACCCTCATGCTCAAGCTATTCATTTACTGGACAAAAGTCCAAGAAACTTGTTGATATCCCTGCAACCTCATCGTTAAGACCAGGGGTAGTTTATTTTCAATTCATTGCATGAGGATGTGCCATATCTTCGGTCCAGGGGAGTTTCCCGAGCTTAAAATTCTAAGAACTATCCCATTTGTGTGAAACCCCATAGAAGAGGTGGGAAGTAGGATTTCCGCCGTACCCATCATACTATCTTTTACAATGTCTTGGGATATTATATCAACATTTTCTTGTATTGGTATGCTAAATTCCCATATTTATGACATCATTGTAAAGAAGCTATAAGCTTGTTGTGCATTTTATGTTTATGCTATAGAAGAATTCATATACTTAACTACTCTTTTTTGACAAATACAGAGCGATAACAAACTGTTAAATGCTTATTGCCATCTATATTACAAGATTATGAAAAGAAGAACAGTTGTTTGAATCGGTTATGGGATCGATGACAGAAATACAAATTTCCTATTCACCATGCTCACCAATACAAACCAAGCTTGCTATTACCTCACAATGATCAAATGTACTCTTTTCATGTGATTGATAGGGTTATTGAAAACAAATTGTTATATTTCTCTCAAAAATAAAATTCCTCAAATATAATGTGGTATGTCTTCGCTTGTAAAATGGTCATCGGTGTGTCTAGGTGTCATTACTAATCCCTCCACTCATCCAAGGTCATAAATTTCATCATGGTCGTTCATCATTCCTTGTCATAAATTTTCAAATGATTGTCTTCATAAAAGTTCTACTTCAAAATTGGTTTCCGAATTAAGAAGAATGAATTTGAAAAGTGAAAGAATTTTTGTCAACAATATACCAATAAACAAAAACCTCCTTCATTTTATGCATAGGTGTTATAATTTGAGATAAATTCCCCAAATACAATCGCTATAGGGGGTTTTCTGCACATTTGGACAACATGAATTCAAGTCAGTTTTTTAGATGTTTGGA
This sequence comes from Picea sitchensis, assembly GCA_010110895.2. Taxonomy (NCBI): domain Eukaryota; kingdom Viridiplantae; phylum Streptophyta; class Pinopsida; order Pinales; family Pinaceae; genus Picea; species Picea sitchensis. Next base: position 93,727 of record SNQJ01S0028297.1, read on the forward strand.
GACGCACATTTGTAGTGCTTGATGGTTTCATTGTGTAGAAGACATCATACAATTTCCATCCATACCACTTTCAGCCCACAAATCCTCTAGGAAGGCCTCCAAAAAACCCTCTCAAAGACCACACACTGTGTTTCTGTTGAGAGCACGTTGTGTTTTTGTAATTTGTGAGTAACCAACTTCAAGTTTGGATTATGAACAAATGGAAAATTATTTTGAACATGGAGGAGGTTTGTGTTCATAAAATAACAAAAAGAAATAACCTCTCCCACCTTTGAATATACATTATTTTTGGGATATATCCACTCTCTGTGAGGCCTGGTTTTGTAAATGTAGCACTAGTTTTTCCCCTCTTTAGTCATAAGCTTTCTAGTTTTCCTAAATACCTCAGTGAAAGTTTGAAACTAAGATTTTTTTATCAAGGACATATTAAAACAAAATGCCCCTTTAGTTTTACCATGAGAGTTATTTTTTTGTAGTTACATGTGTCACTTTGATACCTATTTTCACAAGTTCGCCATGCCATAATTGTTGCGCTTCTGGGAAATCACTTTTGGAACTAATTTTGTAGAGGTAAAATAGTTTTTGCATGGTTTAAAGGGGATCAATGGTATAATAATATACATCTCAATTCTCTTCCCTCAAGACAAGTCATCACTGGGGCCTCCAAAACTCCAAACCTCTAGTTCAAACTTAGATAGCATGAAACACTAAGTCATCATTTATGCCATGATAATGTTGTCCTACAAGCCAAGATTATTTCTATACAACGTTTGGTTGATGATATGACTACCACCAATAATAGTCTCTAGATGCAATTGAAGCACCATGGAAATCCTAAGTCAAATTCCCTCGGGCAAGAGGGAGAAGATTTTAAAGCTAATCCACCCCCTCCTCCGCAAGTTTAGTCATGAAGGGCAATTTATTTTTGTTTGCAATGGAGCCTGCAAAATCTTAGGTGTGGATGTAATGTTGGGCCCCATATGACTGATTTCATGATCGCTAATTAGATCCTTTCATTGAATATGTATATGTGTTTTCCTGCTTTGAAGAGTTTTTAAGAGCTTTGTGTCAAATCGCTATGATTCGCACAAGGTATGCATAATTCAAGTTTTGTGATGACTTTGAGTACAAATCATCATGTTTTTATGATCGAAACTAATTCATGTTTTGTGTGTCGGGAAAATCATACTGTGTTTGTATCTCATTACTTTTCACTCGCCTTAGTACTCATCCCCACACTCGGCCCCTGCAGACATTCATCCAAGACTGCCTTGCACAAAACCATGGGCTAGTGCTAGCATATTACGGCCAATGATGGTAGGTAAATTAGTATTGCTGGGTTTTTCTTGTGCTCTGGCTCTAGCTACCGAAGCCTCAAAACTCTTTGGGTTGTTGTACCGCATTTATTGGCTCATTTAGTTTCTAGAATCCATCGGTGGTTAAAACACCAGACATACGATGTGAGGTAGATATTCCATCTTTAAATCCTTTCAATTCTCTCGACATTATTATCTCACTTTCAGCTTTAATAAGCTTATTGAATTTTCCTACTTCTTAAAGAGTCTCAGAAGATGTCTTCCCAAGTAAGGAAGAAGGTAACTAATCCCCATAACAACTAATTTGACCATGACATTATCAAACTACTTGTCTTAAGCCGAGTTGGAAAAACGTGGGATGAAGGCCCATCCCACACCTATTCCATAACGTCTCGTCAAAGTCCAAGAAACTTGTTGATACTCCTACAACCTCATCGGGAAATAAGCATCAAGAAGCTCATTTCTTAATTCATGGCATGATGTGCTACCCTTCGGTCCTGGGGAGTTTCCCCGAAGCGCTTAAAAATTCTAAGTATTGCCCATTTGTATAGAAAACCCATGAGAAGAGGAAGTAGGATTTCTCGTCAAAATTCTATCATATATCTTTTTACAATGTCTTGGGATATTATATCAGCTTTGTTTGTATTGGTATGCTAAATCTATATTTATGACATCATTGTGTAAGTAATCTTGTTGTGCATTTTATGTTTATGCTATAGAAGAATTCATATACTTAACTACTCTTTTTTGACAAATACAGAGCGATAACAAACTGTTAAATGCTTATTGCCATCTATATTACAAGATTATGAAAAGAGGAACAATTGTCTGAATTGTTACAGATCGATTTAATGTGAAATGGCTAAATTCTCCTGTTCTACCATGCCTACCAATACAAACCAAGCTTTTTTGTTAAGCCATTCATCACCTTTGTCTACACACCAATGAAAAATTTACTTTTTCATGTGATTGATAGGGTTGTTTAAAATTGTTTCTCAAAAATAAAATTCTCAAATATAATGTGGCATATCTTCGTTGTAAAATGGTCATTGGTGTCTCTAGGTGTTCTTACTACTTCCTCCACTCATCCAAGGTCATAAATCTCCATCATGGTCACAAGTCATCATTCCTGTCATAAATTTTCAAATGATTGTCCTGGCCAAAGTTCTACTTCAAAATTGGTCTCTGAATTAAGGAAGATGAATTTTGAAAAAGGAAAGAGTTTTTGTCAAAAATACTGAATAAACAAAACCTCCCATTTTATGCATAGGGTGTTGGCTATTTGAGATAAATTCCCCAAAATATAGTCTCTATAGGAGGGTTTCGCACATTTGGACAACATGAATTCAAGTCAGTTTTTTAGATGTTTGGAGATCTACATTTGCAGTTCTGGATGGTTCCATTGTGTAGAAGACATCATACAATTTCCAAACATACCACTTTCATCCCAAAAATTCTCCTGAAGGTCTCAAAACCCCTCTCAAAGACCACACTGCATTTCTGTTGAGAGCACACTATGTTTTTGTAATTTGTGAGAACCAACTTCAAGTTTGATTGCAAAATGCCCAAAACAGTACCATTTTTGAACATGGAGGAGGTTTGTGTTCATAAAATAACAAAAAACAAAAAAAAAAAAAAAAAACCTCTCTCAATTTTTTGAATATACATTATTTTTTGGGATATATTCAATTCTCTAGAGGCCTAGTTTTTTGTAAAATAAAACACTAAGTCTTTCCTATTTTAGTCATGTTTTATTTTCATTTTTTCCTAACAACTGGAAGGCTGAAAACCAAGAGAGGGTTTTGTTAAGGACATATTAAAAAACAAAATGTCTCTTAGTTTTACATGAGAGTTACTTTTTGTAGTTACATGTGTCACTTTGATAACTATTTTTCACAAGTTCACCAAGCCAAAATTGTTGCTTCCTAAACACTTTGAACTGGAATTTTGTGAGGTAAAATAGTTTTTGCATGGTTTAAAGGATCAATGGTATAATATACATCTCAATACTTCCTCAAATTTCATCATTAGCCTCCAAAAACTCCAAACCCTCTCTAGTTCAAACTTAGAGAGAATGAAACACTGAGTTTTCATTTACGCCAGGATAATGTTGTCCTACAAGCCAAGATTATTTCTATACAACGTTTGGTTGATGATATGACTACCACCAATAATAGTCTCTAGATGCAATTGAAGCATTACAAAATTCCCAAGACAAAATCCCCAAGACAAGAGGGATAATCTTCTAAAGCTAATCCACCCCCTCATTCGTAAGTTTAGTCATGAAGGGCAATTTATTTTTGTTTGCATGGGAACCTAAAATCATAGGTGTAGTAATGTTAATTTATGATTACATTGATTTCAAGGGACGTTAATTGGGATCCCTTTTGCCAAGTCTTTTTGGTTGAATATGTATATGTGTTTTCCTGTTTTGAAGAGTTTTTTAAGAGCTTTTGTGTCAAATCGCTATGATTCGCACAAGGTATGCATAATTCAAGTTTTGTGATGACTTTGAGTACAAATCATCATGTTTTTATGATCCTAGGAAACTAATTCATGTTTTGTGTGTCGTAGGGAAAAATCACAGCTTGTGTTTGCATTCGACACTCCGTCTAGTACTCCATCCGACACTCAGTCCGGTACTCCATCCAGCACTCTGTCTTGCACAAAAACCATGGGCGATTTGGCAGTTAGCATATTGGCGGCCAATGATGGGAGAATTAAAGACATGGGTTTTTCTTGTGCTCGTGGCCTCTAGCTACTGAGCTTCTGAAAACTCTTTGGGTTGTTATACTGGGCATTTATTGGCTCATTTAGTTTCTAGAATCCATCGGTGGTTAAAACACATTTAATGTAATTTGTTGTTTTTAAAGGAGGTTGACCCTCCCAGTGGTCGACCTCTTAGCTTGTAAATCTATAAATACCACCTCAGTGGTCAGACAAATAGTGAAGGGAGAAAATAGATGGTTCAGTTCAGTTTTGTTATTTTTTATACATTTTGCTAAAAACTATGTAAAGACTACGTTTTGGATTTTAAAGGTGAATTTGTGTTATTAAAGCTTGTGGTTCACCTTTGAGGAGTAGCCACGACTTGTTAGATGGCCCACCAATAGTCTAGGTGAATATTTAGTTAATATTCTTGTAGATTTGAGTAGTGTAATTATCATTTTGTCTATTTCCTGTACATGAGTTTTATTCTCTTTATTTTCTATATAAATTGTTGTTTATGATTTAATTGTCTTAGTTCAGTTTTGCAGATTATTATGGAGGCTAGTGTTAATATGAAATGATCTTTTAGTTGATAGGAAATGACCTTGCAAGTTCTTAGCTACTAGCCCTGTGTATAATTAGATGATAGCTAGATTTTTCATATGCTAGAATAGAGTTTAAAAACAGAGTTAAAACAAAGTTTTTAGTTTATAGTTTCTTTGGCAAGCTTCGGTGGATGGATAGTGTTAGTTCTAGTTTCTAATTTTCATTTTGCTTATCTAATTGCTATTTAAATTTGCTTATCTAGTTGTTATGTAGTTTGTTTATTTAATTTCTTGTCATATGTTGTTTTAAGAGTATTTCCTCATTTGCAATTTAATTTGTTAAAATAGAATTAGTCTAACTTATTTCATGCAATTTCCTTTTCTAGATTTAGGTTGCAATTTTCACTCAAAGTTGATTATCAAGTTTAGTTTTGAATCTAAGTAGTGTGAATTTGTTTATATTAGTATACAATGCATTTGAATTTCATAGAATAGTGGTTTTATATTGTTGATGATTAATTCATGATTGAATAATAACATGGATATGAAGGATAGTTGATGTTGTTTCTATCATGGCTAAGTTCTCATTGGATTGCCTAATTCATACTTTTCACTTTGCTATCGAAGTCAATATTGAGTTTATCCCTCTTGAGTTATCATTAATTGTTAAGTGTCATCGTGATATCATAAGATACTGGAGACATAACCATCAAGACTATATTTGAGTTTTCTTGCTTTCATAGATTAGAAGACAGTTTCCTTGCTTTCATAGATTAGAAGATAGTTTCCTTGCTTTTGTAGGTTAGAGAGTCTTCTTGCTTTGGTAGATTGAGGAATAATTTTCTTATCATAGATTAGTTGTTATTTACATTTATTGTCATGAAGCTTTCAATTTAGTAGTTTAAGATTTCCTTTCATAAATTAGAAGTAATTAGGAAGTTTAATTTAAGAATAGATTTCACTTGCTTGTTAGTTTTATTAGTTTCGTATTGAGTAATCTTGATTAGTTTACTTGTTGTAGAAGTTATCATAGGTTAGCTAGATTTTTCCTTGCTTGTTTACTTGCTTTAATAGGGTAGTTGCTTGCTTGTCTATTTTTCTTTGATAGGGTAGTTGCTTGTCTATTTACTTTCTTTCATAGGATAGTTTCTTATTGAATTTGAGTAGGTTAATTAAAGTAGTTTGTTGTTGTTATTGCTTATTAGGTAGATATTTTGCTTTTGCTTATTGTCACGATTATGTTAATTTTCTTTAAGTAGGTTTTTCATTTGCCTTCTTAGAACTATCCATCGATCCTTTGTTCAAAGGTTACTTAGGGTAAATAGTTTAGGTTTCTTAGTAGGGTTTGATCATTAGTAGTCTTTGCTTAAATAGATTAGCCCTTCAATAACCCATTTCCTTAGTTAGACTATACTACCTCTAGCCTTTCTTCCTTGGCACATATAGTGATACAACTCTAAGTTTACTTACCCTAGGTTGACAATTTAATTGAGGGTTTTTAAGTGTTTTTTAGTGCATATAGAACACCCATCAAGTATATGGAATATGTTTTGGCCGAGCAACAACTCTGTGTAGTTAGTATTTATCCACATGCATTAACTTAGTTGAAAATGTATCATCTTCGTCTTCCACTGAATCGTCGAAACAAAGAGAAATTTCCTGCTCCAAAATTTCATAAACCTTCTTCAAAGTTTTAATGGTGTATGTCACTTGAGAAGTAGTGTTTGAAAGTATATTTACGTTTGGATTTGATTCCTCAGTCGATGAATCCTTCTTTGCGAGGTGCAACGATTTTCAACATTTGATGATAAGCCTTCTGTGAGAAGTAAAACCTGCGAGCTCAAAAACTGCTAAAAGTAAAAATCTCATATGCTAATGGAAAAAATGTTTTGAAGTTTGAAATACCTATATTTAAAGAAAAAATAAAAGTTAGATATCCTCACATTAATCTATTAACAGAGTAATAATTTTGAAATCTGTCTATTACCTGGCGGTCGCAACACTTTTCCAAATATTTAACCCTAGACAGTTGGACATATTATTAATGATCCTAATTAAGATAACATACTTCGACAGTTCGAAATTTGGGAATTTGGAGTGAAAAACAATAGATATTTGTCGAAGGCCGAATTCACATAGCAGTTAATGAACCATTAATTATTTGTTTGTTTTAAATTATCATGGTTTAAAGTAAATTTTTAGTTTTAAGTACTTTCGGACTTCGACATTCATGAGTTTTTATTATAACACAATGTATATCTCTCGAAGGCTGAATTCGCGGAAAAAATAATCAAACCATTTTTAAGTACTTTGTAGTTTTCTTTTCCTTAAAACTCGTGCAACTTTAGAACTCATAAATCGTGAGAACCTTCGATCCGGATGACCAAAAAATTTTAAAGGATGAAAAATGATGCGCCTTGTCAAGATATAATGATGATATAATTTATTCTAAAAAAAAGAACGATACTCCTAAGTTTTCGTATTTTATTTTTAAAATATCAAAACAAAAAGAAATCAAAATCTAATTTTATTTGAAATTTTCTAAAGTGTTCTAACAGAAAGGGTGCACACATTTCATAGTGTTTCATGCACCTATGTAAGTGCATGGGGATTACCTTGAAGTGTGCATTGAACTGACATACATACATACATACATATATATGTATGCATGTATGTATGTATGTATGTATGTATTTGAGGTAGGAGAGTCGTGTGGTTATGGGGTTGGTGAGTTGGCATGCAAATAGGTTAGTGGGACTATCCTTGTAAAATTTAATCACACTCAAGTTATTAATAAAATCACATCATTGTGCGCAGACAGATCATACGAAAAGAGATGGGGGGATAAACTCCACCTAAAAAAGGAAAAGTGGGGGCTAGCCAAGGGGCTTAAGTCCAAGGGAATATTTTACTAATATTTATGAAAAGTGTAAGTTATGGATAATTATTTATCCTAAGTTCCCAAGGGATGGGAAGGAGCCACCATGTGGATAAAGCTAATTTTTAAGGTGACATGTGTATAGTTTAAGGCATGCAATATATATTATTGAGCCTTAGTGTATTTTGGGGGGAGTCACTCATTTGTCTTCATCATTTAGACTATCTGAATGGTGAAATAACATTACCTTACCTGTAGAGAAGAGATTTGGAAGGGGTTTCCATTTAGTAAACATGGTTTTTTATTTCGAAGAGGCGGGTTGTTAGGCCCATGAGCTCTCTCTAGGTGAGAGATTTACAATTGAAAAAGTGGGTTGTCAAGCCCATGAGCATTTCTCTCTAGGTGAGAGATTTTATGTTGAATAGGTGGGTAGTCAGGCCCATAAGTGTTCTCTCTAGGTGAGATTTTTGTTGGGAATTGTTCCCTGGTGTGTTGGGCGTTAGTTACAGGGCTCTGAGACTTCCTAGCCAGTCTATTCTTGAATCCATGGAAGGGAAGTGGGGAAGACGAGGGAATCTTGAGAAGAGAAGGGGCACACTTCTTGGGGTGGGACATGCATGTGGAGAATGAGAGACTGTAGGCTAGTTGTAGGAGTTGACACATTGGGATAAGAAATTCTGTTGATTATCATACCTTAGCATTGCATTCAAAATCCTTTTTCCTTGGTGGAATTTAAGCCCCAGCTCTGGGGTGACCTATTGCTTAATGTTTATGAGAAAAAGGTCTATGGCTGGGAGGAAGGTCTGATTTCTGTGTGCAGTTGGTGACTTTTCATAAGAGATAAGTGTCCTTTATGTGCTTGTGATGTAGGAGCATCGCTATCAAATCAAAGAAAAGGGGATGTGGAAGCGAAGTTGACACTTCAACACATTGAAAGAGCCAAACTAACTCTTAACCAGCTTCGTAGCGGTGTGGAGATCTTTTTAAATCTCTCATTAATTAATTAGTTATATGTAAATTCAGGCCACCATTTTGAATTGACGGATTATTGTAAATGCTTACACGTCTGTAATATATTACAGGTGTAGGATATTAGCCCGTATGAGTCATTAGGTTGCATTAATTAATTTGAGTAGGTAACCATCGGAGTAGAAGGTGATAGGATTTAGATAGGAGGAAGAAGAGCGAGGAAGCTCTGGGTCCTTAGAAAAGTTTTCTAATTGTAATGATTGTAAGATATAGAGTTTTAATCATGTTTTTTTCTTTGAAATGAATAGAACATAGCAAAGTTGATCCAATTGTGCAATGTTTATAGTTTTTACAAGTTTACTATTGTTATGAATTTTGTGTGTGTATGATGTTCATGGTGAATGGATGAACTTATGAAGAATTGAATAAGTTTCAATTGTTTCTCTTATGTAAGTTATGCAAGGAGTGAATATTGAATGCAAGGAGTGTGTGTGAGAGAGTCTTGTTAAACTCGAAGCTCAAAAGAGATAGCATGGAATTTTTGTATGCAGAGTGTGCATATTAAGCGCAAGGAGTGTTTAGGCAAAGTCTTTGACTTGGAGAAATAAATCGGGTTTTTCTCACAAGAAAGTGTAGAGGCCAGTTGTAAGGAGTGCATAGGACCAGAAATCAACTAAGTGTTGAATAAATATTTTAGAATAAGAATTTGTGAAGGTTGGGCAAGGTGAAGGGTGAATATCTATCAAAGAGGAGCCGAATTATTTTAGACTGTTGGATTTAGGAAAAGTTCAAAAGCTTTAAACTCTGTGTATACATAGGGGGAGATCGTTGAAGAACCGAAGGAGATCTAAACCATCTAATCCAAAAGGATATGTGACAATAGATTATGAACTCTAGAGAAATCACTTCGAGATTTTCAGATTGAGACTTGAAACTCCTGAAGCCCAGAGAGTCGGAGAGCTGAAATAAATGTAGACTGTTGGATAGTACGGAGTAAATTATAGCCATCCAATTCAGGAGGAAACACGACAAGAATCCATGAATTTCGGAGGAAAGCAAAGGTTAAAAGTCGAAACTCCTGAAGTCTGAACCATGAAATAAATCACAGTCATTTATTTAGAAGGGTTAAATTTGATCCGTAGATTTGGAAAGGAAATATATGAGCCATCCATTTAGAAGGACCATCGATATTGTGAGATCGACAGTTACGAAGGATTGCGGGGATGAAAAGTTATCAGAATTTAAAAACTTGAGAGCGGGCCGCAATAGAAACCGTGGTATTGCAAATTGGATGCATGGCGTTTGGTAGTGAATTACAGGGATAAAAGTTGATTGATCCAAAACCACTTTCGATTGCGCCCGAAATTTTGTGTGGACAGCCAGAGGTCAAATGCAGGAAGGAGCTAATGGAGGAGGAGCTAGCGCCTGAACACTAATCGCCCGGTATTGTGAAGGGAGAGATCGCGAGTGTCATAGAAATTGCACTGATAAACTGAAGAGACCTATGGTTATTTACAAGTGAGACCATTAAGGTTTCAAAGAGCTAATTCATCTCCAAGAATTGAAGATCCTTGACCAAGAGGTCGCACAACCCAAGGATAAGGGGGGTTGGCATCAAGTGGTATCAAATCCTGAAAAAGAACTTGAAGTTGTATTCTGTGTGTTAGGAATAGTTGAAATAATGCTGCCAAGGATATGTGTAGATTCACCTATGGAAAACTATGTTGTGGGAAGAGAAATGAGAGAGCTTCATGAAATGTTGGAAGCAATGGAAGAAATGCAAAGAAGAACACATGTTGCTGAAGATAACGTCAATGATGCAGAAAGTGAAGAAATAGAAGTTGAAGAAGCTACAGGGGAATATGTGGGTGACGAACACTTCTTGAAAGTTGTTATGAAGTTGGGAGCCAAAGAAAAGATAGACGTCCCAATGTATGAAGGTAATTTGGATGCCGAAGAGCTATTGGACTGGATAAGGTCCATGGATAAGTATTTTGACTATGAATATGTCGATGAAGGAAGGAAGGTGAGACATGTTGTCACCAAATTAAAAGGACATGCAACATTGTGGTGGGATGAACTACAGGAAGAGAGAAGGAGCAAAGGGAAATAGAAGATAAATAATTGGGATAGAATTGTAGCCAAACTGAAGGCTAAATTCATACCTAAGGATTACCAAATAAACCTGTTTAGAAAGTTGTAGAACCTAATACAGAGGAGTATGACAGTGAAAGAGTACACAAAAGAATTTTATAGGTTGAATATTCGGACTGGACAAAGGGAGAAGGATGATGAAAAAGTTGACAGGTATATAAATGGCTTGAGGTATGAAATCTAGGATGAGATTAACATGATGACCATAAGGACAATATAATATGCTTATTAGATTGCATTGAAGGAAAAATAAAAGTTTTCCAGGAACTAGAGTCAGTAAAACAGAAGCAGAGGCTCAAATAAAGGTAAGGGGATTGTCTATGATAAGGCACTGAAAAATAAGGATGAGAATGAGAAATCATATGGTCACTTTGAAAGGGGAGGAAGTTCCCAAAGAAGACCTTTTTGTGGGAGAAATTATTTTCCTCGAGGAAGAAGAAGAGGTAGAGGAGGTGAAGTTAAATGTTATGCCTATGGAAATATAGGACACATGTCTTGGGAATGCCCCGAGAGGAATAAAGAAGGAGGAGAATAAGCACACATTTCTGAGGCCCAGAAGAATGTGGAAGAAGAGGAAGCAGAAGGAGGACAAAACCTTATGATGAGGAACGTTCTTCTAAAGCCAGAGAAAGAAATATAAGATTCAGTTCAATGAATAAATTTGTTTAGGACTGCTTGTAAAACAAAGGACAAAGTTTGCAAAATGATTATAGACAGTGGGAGCACTAATAATTCATTATCTATAGAAATAGTGGAGAAACTAGAGCTGGAGACAACTGCACACCCAATTCCATTTAAAGTTTTGTGGTTGCAGAAAGGACATCAATTAATGGTAAGTCAACAATGAAAAGTTGAATTTAAAATAGGAGGCTATAAAGATGAGATTCTGTGTGATGTAATTCCCATGGATGTTTGTCATATTTTGTTGGGGAGACCATGGAAGTTTGATAGGAAAGTCATTCATGATGGGAGGAAAAATACTTATACTCTGGAAAAAAATGGTAGAACTCACATGTTACTTCCAATAGAAGAGAATATAGAAAAGGAAGGAGCCATCACAAAAATACTTCTCATGAGTGGGAAGGAACTCTTGATGGAAATCAAGAAATATCAAGAAATGCAATTTGTTGTAGTGAGGAATCCGAGATTTATCCTTACCAATACTTCTATGAATGATTTACTTGAAGAAAATCAAGAATTATTAGAGAATTTTGATGACATAGTAGTGGATGAGTTTCCTCACTCATTACCACCCATTAGGAGTATTAGCCACCATATTGACTTGATTCCAAAAGCCATTTTTCCAAACAAAATGGTGTATAGGTTGACATCTCGAGAGAATGAAGAGGTTAATAAGAAATTTTAGGAGTTGTTGGATAAAGGTTTAGTCAAGGAAAGTCTAAGCCCATGTGCAGTGCCAATTGTATTAAGTCCGAAGAAGGATGTAGTATGGAGAATGTGTACAGATTCCAGAGCCATCAACAAGATTACCATCAGGTATAGATTTCCTTTAACTAGGATGGATGATTTGATGGATTGTTTGAGTGGAGCAAGATATTTTTCAAAATTAGACTTGAAGATTGGATATCATCAGATAAGGATACGAGAGGGAGATGAATGTAAGACAACATTTAAGACAAATGAAGGTTTGTTTGAATGGCTAGTCATGCCATTTGGATTGAAAAATGCTCCAAGCACATTTATGAGGTTGATGAATGAAATACTGAAGGACTTCATAGGTAAATTTGTCATTGTATATTTATATGATATATTAGTTTTCAACAAAATAGAGGAATAACCTCTAAAGAACTTGACTTTAGTGATGAGGAGATCGCAGTAAGAAAAATTGTTAATAAACTTGAAGAAAAGTTCTTTTATGAATACATAACTCATATAGTTGGGTTTTGTGATTTCTTCAAATAAATTGAAGATGGATCCAGAGAAGGTGAGATCAATCAAAGAATGGTCATCACCAAGGAGGATATTTGAGGTGAGAAGTTTCCATGGGTTAGCAAGTTTTTATAGAAAGTTTATCAGAAATTTTAGTGGTATATGTGCACCCATAATGGACACTATTAAAAAGAAACATAAGTCTTTTAATTGGACAGAGGAGGCTGAGAAAATTTCTAGAGTATTGAAAAAGAAGATAACAAAACAACCAATTTTGGTTTTACTAGATTTTGGAAAAAACATTTCAGGTGAGATGTGATGCAAGTGGAATAGGCATTGGAGCAGTCTTGAGTCAAGATAATAGGCTAGTTGATTATTTTAGTGAGAAGCTAAATGATGCCAAGGAGAAATATTATACATATGACAAGGAGTTTTATACAGTGATTCAAGCTTTGAAGAAATGGAGAAATTATTTAATTCCAAAGAATTTTTTCTTGTATAGTGATAATAAAGCTCTGCAATTTATTACTACACAAGAGAAGTTGAATCAGAGGCATGCTAAGTGGGTAGAATTCATGCAGAATTTTACTTTTGTCATTAAACATATTTCTGGAAGTGCTAATAAAGTTGTAGATGCTTTGAGCAGGAGGAGTTTGGTTGTACAGGAATTCCAAGTGAAGACCTTAGGGTTTGAGAACCTTAAGGAAATGTATCAGGAAGATGCAGATTTTAAGGAGGCTTATGAACCATATGGAAATCCTTTTTTGAGGGATACCAACTCATGGGAATAATATTTTATCTAGGATGGGTTGTTGTTTAAAGGAAGCCAATTGTGTATACCAAGGTTCTCAATGAGAGATAATTTGTTGAAAGAAAAACATAGTGGAGGCCTAGCCAGATATGTCGATCATGAAAAAAAATTTGCACAGTCGAATAGTTTGTATTATTGGCCATGTATGAGGGAATAAATGAATAAATTTGTAGAACGATGTAAGATTTGTCAACATGAAAAAGGAAAGAGACAAAACACTAGTTTGTATCAGCCATTTCCTATTCCAGAAAGGCCTTGGGACGCAATTAGAATGGATTTTGTATTGGGATTACCTAGAACCCCGAAGGGAAGTGATTCAATATTTGTTGTGGTCAATAGATTTTATAAAATGGCACATTTCATACCATGCCAGAAAACAAATGATACTACACACATATCCATTTTTTTTTCAGAGAAGTTGTGAGATTACATGGATTTCCCAGAAGTATAGTTTCAAACAAGGACACTAAGTTTGTAGGACACTTTTGGAGGACTCTATGGAAGAGGCTGGCAACTAATTTATCTTTTAGTTTAGCATATCACCCTCAGGCAGATGCACATAATGAAGTGGTGAACAAGAGTCTAGGAAATTTGTTAAGGATTTTAGTCACTGAACAAGGTCGTCAATGGGATCAGATTCTAGCACAGGAAAAATTTGCATTTAATAATTCAGTTAACATGATCACTGGAAAAAGTCCATTTGAGATAGTATATGGAAGACAACCAAGAGGGGTTTCATAATTGAGAGAATTGAATCAAGATGAATTCAGTAGTGCTGGAGTAGAATATTTTTCTACAGAAATGCAAAGACTTCATGATCAAGTTAAGAAATAGATACATGATAGTAATCAGAAGTATAAGGACAGAGTTGATCAGAGAAGAAGAGAAGTTCAATTTGAAGTGGAATATGAAGTTTTAGCTCATCTAAGAAAGGAGAGGTTTCCAAGAGGAACATATAATAAGTTGAAGATGAAGAAGATAGGACCATGCAATATCCTTGGAAAATTTGCAACAAATGCTTATGAGATCGAGTTGCGGACAATGTTGGGATATCACCTATATTCAACGTTGCAGATTTGTATCCTTATAATAGAGATGACACAGGAGCATTGGATGATCAGGAAGAGATTTAATGGGAAGAACAGATGCCCAGAGTAGAAAAACCTTAGATGGAGAAAATATTAGAACAAAGAGTTGGAAGGAAAACAAGAAGAAAGATGCATCCTGGATATTTGGTAAAGTGGAAGGATCACCCTATTGAAGATTCAAGTTGGGTAAGCGAAACTGATATTTTGACTCATGGTAAAATAGTGTGAGAGCTCATGGATAGGAGTCCATGAATATTTTGGCCAGAGGAATATGATGCAGGAGCATCTCTATCAAATCAAAGAAAAGTGGACGTGGAAGAGAAGTTGACACTTCAACGCATTAAAAGAGCCAAATCGACTCTTAACCAGCTTGATAGTGGTGTGGAGATATTTTTGAATCTCTCGTTAATTAATTAGTTGTATGTAAAGTCAAGCCACGGTTTTGAATTGACGGATTATTGTAAATCCTTACACAATTGTAATATATTACAGGTGTAGAATATTATCCTACACCTGAGTCATTACGTTGCATTAATTAAGCTGAGTAGGTAACTATTGGAGTAGAAGGTGATAGAATTTAGATAGGAGGAAGAAGAGAGAGGAAGCTATGGATCCTTAGATAATTTTTCTAATTGTAATGATTGTAAGAGATAGAGGTGTAATCATGTTTTTTTCTTTGAAATGAATAGAACAGAGGAAAGTTGATACAATTGTACAATTTTGATACTATTTACAAGTTTATTGTTGTTATGAATTTTGTGGGTGTATGATGTTCATGGTGAATGGATGAACTTATGAAGAATTGAATAAGTTTCAATTGTTTCTCTTATGTAAGTTATGCAAGGAGTGCATATTGAATGAAAGGAGTGTGTGTGAGAGAGTATTGTTCGACTTGAAGATCAGAAGAGATAGCATGGAAATTTTGTATGCAGAGTGTGCATATTAAGTGCAAGGAGTGTGTAGGCGAAGTCTTTGACTTGGAGAAATAACTCAGGTTTTTCTCACAAGAAAGTGCATAGGCTGATTGAAAGGGATGCACAGGACCAAAAATCGACTAAGTGTCAAAGAAATCTTTCAGAAGAAGAATTTGCAAAGGTTGGGCAAGGTGAAGGGTGAAGATCTATCCAAGAGGAGTCAAATTATTTCAGACCATTGGATTTAGGAAAAGTGCACGAGATTTAAACTCTATGCATACATAGGGGGAGAGATCATCGAAGACCCGAAGGAGATATGAACTGTTTAATCCAGAAGGATATGTGGCGATAGATTATGAACTCCAGCGAAATCACTTCGAGATTTTCATATTGAGACTTAAAACTCCCAAAGCCTGGAGAGTCCAAGGGCCGAAATAAACATCAATCATTGGATAGTCCGAAGTAAATTATATTTGTTTGATTTAGGAGGAAACGCGAAAAGAATCCATGCATTTCAGAGGAAAGAAAAAGTTGAAATTCAAAACTCCCAAAGTTCGAACCATGAAATAAATCACAACCGTTGATTTAGAAGGGTTAAATCTAATCCATAGATTTGGAAAGGATAGATCTGAGCCATCCTTTCAAAACCACCATCATGGTTGTGATATCAACAGTGACAAAGGATTGTGGGGATGAAAAGTGCTCAGAATTTAAAAAAATGAGAGCATGTCACAATAGAAACCATGGTATTGCAAATTGGATGCATGGCGTTTGGTAGTGAATTGCGGGGATAAAAGTGGATTGATCCCAAACCACTTTTGACCATGCCCAAAATTTTGTGTGGACATAACCCGAGGTCATATGAGGGAAGGAGCTAACAGAGGAGGAGCTAGTGCCTGAACAATAATCACTCGATATTGCGAAGGAAGAGATCGTGTGTGTCATAGAACTTGCATCGAAAGACTGAAGAGACCTATGGTTATTTACAAGTGAGACCATTAAGGTTCCGAAGAGCTAATTTAGCTCCAAGATTTGAAGATCCTTGACCAGGAGGTCACGCAGCCCAAGGACAAGGGGGGTTGGCATAAACTTTTCTCATTTACTAGACAACAATAACATAAGAAGGATCATTGAAAAAAACACAATCACAAGGTACACATAATTTTATCCTGGGAAACCTTCATGTGAGAGAAAACCCAGCAAAAACTTCCTCAATAATAGATTTCCAATACAGTGCCAAGACTAAAGTCGAATACACCAAGAATATCCAATACCAAGCATGCACCTCTCTCTTATCCTTCTTCTAACTGCAACTTCTTTCAAAACTTGTGCACTAGATGAGTGACTTGAGTGAGTGAGTGGATGAGGTGCCATCCTCTCTTATTTATACTAGATGAGGAGAGATAGGGTTATGTCTCTTCACTAAGCAGGGCCAAATTCTTTCAATAGTGGCAAAAACCAATTTAATAAGTCCTAGGGACTGACTTTTCAAATACCACCATATGAATATGGTTTGACCAATACATAAAATGGGATTTTCTCATACATAAGTCCCGACATGATCAATCCACAAAAAGGGATTTGATCTATAAGATAATAACTCAATTATAATTAGAATGTTCTTCACAGTTACAATGCTTCAACACTACCCCTTAACAAGAAGGGTATTCTACTAACATAACCCAATACAACATCATCAATAGAGACAGAGAGGGAAGCAAAATCGTCAACATCTGGAACACTGACTGGCATATCTACAAATCATCGAAAGTTTTTATCAACATCAATAACATTATCATTCATAGTATGGAGCTGGAATAACATCATCACCATCTGCATCAACATCATTTAGCATAAAACTAAGTCAAAGACATCATCAACACCATCATTAACAACATGAGGTTAGTACAACATCATCAACAACAACACAAGATTAATACAACATCAACAACAACAACACTAGGCTGATACATCATCAACAACAATAGAATGAGGTTGAAACAACAACATCATCAACATGAGGCTGAGATAACAACATCATCATCATATGGAAATAGGATGAGGTAAGTGTAACAACAACATTTTGTGGTACTATGAAAGACTGTCCTTACCATACCTTCGGGATCTGCCTAGGAATCATAAGATTTCCTAGGATATAAAATCCTAACGGAGCTACCACATGGTACTCTGACAGACCAGACTTACAGGACCTTCAGGATCTACCCAAGAATGAAAATATTACATAGGATATAAAATCCTAATGGAGCCACCACTAATGACCATAGCTGGCATATACATGCACAGGGACTCTAACAGACCATCGTTATCGAACCTTTGAGATCTATCCAAGGATGATCAATCCCCTAGGATATAAAATACTAACTAAGCTACCCATTATTGGTCAGGATACCATGTATCATAAACATCACTCCCCCTTTAGAGGGAGGTCCTTTCAGACTATACAAATCGTTTCTCGAAAGAATTCAAAATTTACACAAGACAAAGGCGTGGTCAACACATATGCAACCTTCTCATCTGTGCCAACATATTGGAGCTTTACAAATCCTCTTTGCACCATATCATGAATGTAGTGATACAATATTTCGATGTGCTTTAACTTATCATAGAACATTGGGTTCTCCTTCGTATTTATGCAACTCTGGTTATCACATAAAAGCATGGTGGCTTCCATCTCCATATCGAATATAACTGTCAACAACTTCTGAAGCCATATGGCTTCACAATTGGTGGAACATGCTTCAATGTATTCTACTTCTGTTGTGATGAGAGTAATAATGGATTGCTTCCTACTCTACCATAAATTCATGCTTGACCCTAGACTGAAAAAACATCCTGAAGTTCTCTTTCTATCAGAAACACTTCAAGCCCAATCTAAATTAGTATAACCAACTAGTCTGAATTCATTATCTACATTATAACTGAGACCAAATTCCAACGCACCCTTAAGGTATCTCATCACATGTTGTGTAGCAACAAGGTGAACATGTCTAGGCTCTACCAAATACTGACTCAAGGTGTTCAAATCAAAAAATATATCTATACTAGTATTCATCATATACATCAATGATCCAATGATCTATCTATATAGAGTAACATCAACCAATTCTAATGAAGTATCAACCAGAAGATTCAACTTTGTTTCCATGGGTGTGTTCATGGATTTGCATTCCAACATGTCAAACCTCTTCAATATTTCAACTGCATACTTCCATTGGTTAAGGAATATATTCTTTGGGTTTTTCAAACTTCAAGACCTAATAAATAATGCAGTAGGCCTAGGTATTTAATCTCAAATTCTACAATGACCTTCTTCTTAAAATCTATGATGAATTTTTCTTCTCCTGTTAAGAATAAGTCATCAACATACATCAACAATATAACTAGCTCATCAACAATCATCTTTACTCTTGGTAAACCCCAAGCTCATCAAGAAACTATGAATTCTTCCATACCAAGCTCTAGGAGCTTGCTTCAACTTGTATACATATTTCTTCAACCTACAAACATGAGTCTTTCTGTCTTCAAATTTGAACCCGTGTGGTTTTTCTATATACACTTCTTCTTCAATAACACCATTTAAGAAGGTTGTTTTCACATCCATCTGGTGTAACTTCAACTTCATTTTTTTTGCAAGATATATGATGGTTCGGATAGAAGTGTATCTGGATATAGGAGAAAACATCTCTTCATAATCAATGCCTTCATTTTGAGAAAGAAAACGAGCTACACATATTGCTTTATGTTTTTCAATACTTCCATATGAAACATGTTTTATCTTGTATATCCATTTGGAAGATACCACAACTTTGTTCTTTGGTATGGGAACTATTTCCCATACATCATTATTTATAATGGATTGGTATTCTTCTATCATGGCATCCACCCATTCTTTATTCTGAATGGATTCTTCAAAGCAAGTAGGTTCCTTTTCTATGAGATCACACATCAAGGCCATATAACTGGAGAATGGATTAGGTTTCTTGCTTTGTCTCATGGTTCTTTCTGGGGAACCATACCTCTCTCCATATCGAATAAGTTCCCTTGCCCAAGTTGGATTTCTCTTGTGAGATATCGTCATCTGGGGAGGTTCTTGAGATTCTATCATATCATGATCTTTTGGAATCTCATCATCATGGGTAAATGTGACTTCCTTCACTATTTCTGCAACTCTAGGAACTACATGTTCTTCTTCATATACTTCTTCAAGTTTCCATCTCCTTGATCTCTTGAGTGTTTCATCTTCGTTAAAGGTTATATCTTTGTTGTCATCAATATGATGGTAATCTGGTATGTAAATTTTGAAGGCCTTAGAGACCTCACATTATCCAACAAATATTCCCTTCTTTCCTCAAGGTTCAAACTTAGTTCTCATTTACTTTGGAATGTGTACAAACACTAGACAACCAAATATCTTGAGATGGATTACTTATGGCTTCTTTCTAGAGAACAATTCTTCGGGGGATTTGAATCCAAGTGCACTATGGGATAAACTATTTTGAACATAAATTGTTTTTCTTGTTGCTTCGTCCCATAAGTGCATTGGAAGATCTTGATTGTGGATCATAGTCTTCATTGCTTCCATTATTGTTCTATTCTTTCTTTCTACTACACCATTTAGCTGAGGATTATAGGGATTGATGAGATCCCTCTTAATCCCTACATCTATGAAAAATCTTACAAATTCTTTTGAGGTGTATTCTCCTCCATTATCTGACCTGAGTGTCTTGATTTTTATTTTGGAGAGATTTTCTATCAAGGCTTTGAATTCCTTGAATTTTTCGAATATTTTATCTTTTGGTTTCAAGAAATAAACCCAAGTCTTGCGAGAATAATCATCAATAAATGACACATAGTATACATACCTACTAAGAGATGTTTATGTCATTGGACCACATACATATGAGTGGATGAGCTCCAAGATTCCTTCTTCTTTATTGTCTCTCTTTGGAAAAGGATTCTTTATTTTCTTTCCTTGTGCACATCCCTTGCACATGCCTTCATGATCAACCTTGAATTCAGGTATACCTGTAACTACATTGCTTACATATGGTAATGATTTGTAGTTGATGTGAGCTAGTATTATATGCCAAAGTTCATATGGACTCTCAGTGGAGTGAGTCAAGGCTGCATCTGAGTGGCCTTTTAACTTATACAAGCCACCTTCTTCTATTCCAATAACAGTTTCATCTTATATGGTTTTTCCTTTAGGCCACATAAGAAATTCACTATATATGAATGCAACTCTGAAACCTTTCTTGTATAAGTATGATATAGAAATAAAATTCTTTTTCAAACCTAGTACATAAAGTACATCCTTCATTCTCCTTGGAGTCCCTCAATCAAGTTTGTATGTGGATTCTCCCACTCCTTCGATAGGGTACTAGTAATCATATCCAAATGCCACTTTCAGGGGAAAGTTATTTTCTGTAAGGCTAGAGAAGATGTCTCTCTAAAATTTAATGTGTTTAGAGGAACCACTATATATGGGCCAAGTGTCCTCTCCAGGCATCATAGATCCTGAGAGGGTGGAAAATAAAACATAATATTCAATTGCTTCTTTAGTCATCTTCATGGGTGGCTCGTCATCTTCAACTGCATGGGAATGACGTCTTTTGTTATTTATCTTGTTGTATTCTTCCCTTTTGGTAGGACAATTCTTAGCAATGTGTCCTATCTTATCACAATGATAGCATTGATAAGAGGAGAAATATTTTTCTCTTCTTTGACCCTTTTGATATTTTTGGAATCTCCTTGAAGGGTGAGATTATTTATGGAAGTGGGTGAATATCTTTGGGGAGTGATATTAATTATGAAGGTGGGTCTCCTTTTGGAAATGAGACATTTTCTTTCCTCCTTTAGAATGATAAACTAGGGATTGATCTTCATCCCTTAATAGTACTGCTTCTCAGTTGACTACTCTTGCTTCTTCTTGAACACATTCTTCCCAAACACTGTCAAATTGGAGTTTCTCCTTTCTTGCACATATAGTTTGGATGAAGGCATATAAAGGTCTTGTGATAACATTAAGAGCTATCATTATGACTTCATATTCATATAGGTTGTTTCCAATTTCTTCTAGTTGTTCCTTGAATTGAGAAAAAAAATAATCATGAACTGTTTCTTCTGCATCTTTGTATTCTTGAGTTGGGTTCTCATATTCATATTTCGATTGATATTCATTCCTTCATACATTCTAGTTAGGGCATCAAACATCTCTTTTGGAGCATCATTATAAGACACTTGAGGGATCAAATGGTCTTTAATAGAGTCTTCAATGATTCTTTTGGTCCTAACCATATCCTTCTTGTACTTTTCTTTGGTTGCATCTTCTTTGGGTTTCGGTACATTTTCTTTTATGAATTTGGCAAGTTCATTCTCTTAAAGAATGAGTGAAATCCTATATTTATGGGCACACAAGTTTTCCACACCTTCTAACTTGTCAACAATCTTGGTGCTTGCACACATCTTGACCTGGAACTGGGAAAATGAACAAAAAATGAAAGTTCTCATAAAGTGAATCTGAACTTACCAGGAGATGCGTTGGGCTAAGGAAAGTAGGTTGGAGTTGTCGGATTTAAAAAATTTCAAGTTTTACCCCTTGAAAGTGGGCCTAAGAAAATATGGACTCGTACTTCTAGTATCGGTTCTGGTTTCCTGGTTTTCTACTTTTTTGGCACCAGTAAAAACTAGGGTTTCACTTTCCAGAGGCTTTGGCCATTGAAAAGGTGCACTCTAGCTGCCAAAATATGCACTAGGGTAGGGCACATTTTTCTAGATGTTTTTTATGAAAAAATTCCTTTCCAATAAAAATCCCTAATTTTCTTGTATGACAATAGTGACATTTTTGGTTACCCACTGAAATGGGCTCTATTCAGTTTATCTATGATACCATGTTAAATTTAGATCTTCTATTAAGTTCTTTTCAATTTACTAGAAAATAATAGCATAAGCAGGATCACTGAAAGAAACAAAATCATAAAGTACACAATGTTTTATCCTGGGAAACCCTCATGGGGGATAAAACCCAACAAAAAATTCCTCAATAATAGATTTCCAATACAATTCCAAGGCTAAATTCCAAACCACCAAGAATATCCAAGACCAAGAATGTGCCTCTCTCTTCTCCTTCTTCTAACTGCAGCTTCCTTCAAAACTTGTGCACTAGATGATGTTGGACAACTAAGAGGGGGGGGTGAATCAGTTGTTACTGAGCTTAAACAATTATGCCTATTTTAAAATATTTACACAACATTTAATGGAAGTCATAATAATGAAGGGATGTAAGCAATAGAACATTCAACATCAACCACACATATAATATACATAGAGACAGATATTTCCTGAGGAAACCCATACAGGGTAAAAACCTCTTCTTCTTTATATGATAAGTAATCTTTACATTCTTTACATTATCATACATATGAGAACCAACTCATAATGAGGCTACAATCTCTATTTTGCAAGATACCACTTGTTGAGAGCACCAACTCTCTGGCTTCTCTAGCACCAACTAGAAGGAAGCACCAACTCCCTGGTTTCTCTAGCACCAACTCCCCAGTTTCTCTAGCACCAACTAGAAGGAAGCACCAACTCCCTGGTTTCTCTAGCACCAACTAGAAGGAAGCTATAACTCCTTGTGTTCAAGCACCCACTTGAACCTCTGAGGAAAACAATCCTCCCTAGCACCTCCCTACCACCCTGAAATATAAATTTTTGCTAATGAAACTTATCACAGTGATACAATGTTTATCATTGGCTTACCAGACTTATCACTGTTCTACTATGTTGCTCTACTCTCCTGTATCAGTGTCTCTCTATCTGCATCTTCTTGGGATTTCTGATCTTCTATTTTTCTCTACAAGAGCACCTCATCCTTCATTTAGTGTCTTACTATCTTGCTCCACACATTCCTTGCGCTTTCTGTGCTTCTTTCTTTTATTCTCTATGTGCCATGTCCATTCAATGATCCATTCCTCTTCTCTGTATTTCAGCTGTTTCACACTCCTCCTTCTACACTTCTGAATCCCTCTCAACAACAACCCCCATCTCTTCTCTGTTATGCATACTTATAATCTATGTGCAACTTGTGCATGTTGTCCCGCCATGCTTCTGCATGCTCTCTTATGTCAAGTACTCTACCTATTAATCATGGCAACTATTCAGCTTCTCTGGCAGTTAGATCCATCTGTCAATTTCCTCTACAAATAGTCTTCATTCCACTAACAGATTCCTAGAGATTCTTCAGCTCCTCTGATAATCACACAGAAGTCTCTTTGAGTCCTCTGGCAAAAACCATTAGTGGTTTCTAGCAGTTACACTGTGAACCTCCAAAGACCACTTCAGCAACTAAATCACCACTGATCGATTAACTGTGAAGAGAAACCGTAGCCCTTCGATCATACTTAAATTCACCTGCACTGTTGGATGGAGTTTGTAGCGTCTTGTGTTTAATTCATATTCCCACTGGCTATGACAGAGCACTAAACAGAGTTATAATTTCGTGATCTCGAATCTCGGCATTACTGTGATAAAGGATCTTGACACTCCAAGTCGTGATCGTCGAGATTCTGAGATGGAGCTTAGCACTGCTAGCTTCTTCCCTTCACGTGACCACCGATGGTGACCACAGGTTGCACCAAAAGTCACTTTGTATTTCATGAGTTTATAAACTTCATCGAGACTGATCAACGGTCGAGATCTTCGATGATCTAACGGTCTAGATCTCATCGCAATATCGCATATCATGATTCCTCTGATGAAGGGTCTTGATGCTCCAAGTCGCGATCATCGAGACTCTGAGATGGAGCTTATCACCGCTAGGTCCTTCCTTTATCTTCCGCAGATGTAACCACTGGTTGTGACCACAGCCTTATTCAAAAACACATTTCACACTTTCGCATCTCGGGTATTCTGTGATGAGTCCTCTCAAATCTTCATGTCACGAACTCTGAAATAGGGCTTGGCTTCTATAGCTCTCAACAATGTGACCATGAGATATGACCACTCACTAATCAAATGAGCGCTTCGCTCCTTTGACTTTCCAGTTAGTGAAATGATGATCTTTTGCCATGTGTCCTATGGATCCAATGGTCCACGACTGTCCTTGATGGATGGCCATGATTCCTTCACAGTTTTGGAGAGTTGGATGACTCTTGGTCTTATCTGCCTTGCAGCTTCACCATATCTAACGGCTGTTGGTCCTTCGCAATTAATCCAGATCTGATGGCCCAGATCTTATCGTGATTTCTCCACTTCATGAGCCTTCTTCATGCCTGATCAACAGTCCAAAATCCTTGGTGATCTGATGGTCTATATCTTTTCTTGATCTTGCATACCATGAGTTTGAACCTCTTTCCTTTGGATTTCCTGATCTGCGAAACTCTGAAACTAAACCTTTGTTGTTCACCACGTGTCCTTCTTGAATCAATTGTCAACATTTTTATTGCGATTTTGCATATCACAAGATTGAACCTCTTTCCTTTGGATTTATCGATCTATGAAACTCTGGAAAAAAAATCTTTGTCATTCACCATGTGTCCTTCTTGAATCAAATGTCAAGATTATTATCATGATTTCGTATATCCCAAGTTTGAACCTCTTTCCTTTGGATTTCCTGATCTGTGAAACTCTGAAAAATTTTGTCGTTCTTTGACTGTTTTCCTCCTTCTGAGCTTACACTGCTGATCTTTCCATTCGATCACTGTTGTTCTTCCTTGGCTGCTTGTCTATTGATCTTCCTTGCCTGCCTATTTTTCATCGTTTCTGTTGTTCTTGCCATCAATGACAAGCATGCTCTTCTTGTAAACATGCCAACAATCTTCCCCTTTGGCATTGATGGAAACCTTGAATGATTGCGCTAATCTGTTTGGAGCTCCAACTATAGAATCCGGTCCAG
Source organism: Picea sitchensis (assembly GCA_010110895.2). Classification (NCBI taxonomy): domain Eukaryota; kingdom Viridiplantae; phylum Streptophyta; class Pinopsida; order Pinales; family Pinaceae; genus Picea; species Picea sitchensis. The sequence goes on from SNQJ01S0028297.1 coordinate 118,917, forward strand.
AGCACTCCTTTTCTCCCCCTTTGACATCAATGTCAAAGAAAACACGCTTCCCCTGAGATGTTGTAGTATGTTCAGGAGGTATCATATGTTCAACCAATACAAACTCCCCCTAATAGGATGGACTTTCGTAGATGTGAGATGGGATGACACCTAGCTTCTGTCGAAGATATTCAAATGGTGTCTTGGCTAGGGGTTTAGTAAATATGTCTGCAATTTTTTTCTGTGGTTGGAATGTAATGGACCTTAACAATATGATTGGTGACCTGCTCTCTCAGAAAATGGTATTTTATGGGAATATGCTTGGTCTTGGAGTGGAGTACAGGATTCTTAGACACACTGATGGCACTAGTGTTATCACAATGAATTGGTATCAGTGTTGCATATTTTACCTCCAAGTCTGCAAGTATCTAAATCATCCATAATACTCGAGTGCAACAGGTAGCAAAAACAATTTACTTTGCCTCTATAGTCGATAAAGAAATGGAACTTTGCTTTTTACTAAGCCATGCTACTAACGAGTCACCCAAGAAGAATGCTTCTCAACTGGTGCTTTTTCTCTCATCAACACAGTTTTCCCAATCTACATCTGAATAAGAAGTTAACTGAAAATTCTGATTTCAGGGATACCACATACCATAAGTCATTGTTTCTTTCAAATACATGAATATCCTTTTGATAACTACCAAATGACTCTATTTAGGTGCAAACTGATATCTTCCTACCATTCCAATAACATGCATTATGTCTGGGAAAAATGTTGTGATGTACAACAGGCTGCCTATCATTGACCTATATGAACTTTGATCAACATCAGGTGAGTCATCATCCTTGCTTAATTTGCATCCAGTAACCATGGGTGTGCCCATAGGTTTAGAATCTTCCACTTGAAACCTTTTCAACATTTCTCTTAGATATTTTTCTTGAGAAATGAACATCCCTTCAAACCTCTGAGTAATTTGCAGACCAAGAAAAAATTCACAATTAACCTATCATAGACATTTCAAACTCAGACTCCATGGAAGAAGAAAACCATTTTACCAGTGAATCCTTATTACATCCAAAGATGATGTCATCTACATAGACCAACACAATGAGCAAATAATCACCCTCTATTTTGATATATAGATTGTTGTCAATTGTTCCTCTCTTGAACCCTTTGTCTTTGAGATACGTATCCAGTTCATGATACCAGGCACGAGGAGCTTGTTTTAACCCATATAAAGCTTTCTTCAGCTTTCATACTAAGTCAGGGTTATCAGACAGTTCAAAACCCTCTGGTTGTTCCATATATACTTCTTCATTTAAATCTTCATTTAGAAAAGATGACTTGACATCCATTTGATAAAATTTAAACCTTTTATGACAAGCATAGGTAAGAAATATTCTGATAGCTTCTAACCTTGCTATGGGCGCAAATGTTTCATCAAAATCCAGTCCTTCTATTTGAGCATAGCCTTTACAGACCAATCTTTCTTTGTTCCTGACAACTTGTCCCTGCTCATTCAACTTATTCTTAAAGATCCATTTGGAACCAA